>QEPC01012577.1:633015-665900 GCA_003113815.1 Sphenodon punctatus | reverse complement strand
GCTGGGGAGGGGAAGCCCCGAGGGTTTTTTCATTCCCCTCCCCTCATGGAATCTCCTGCCCTGCGTCCCCGCAGCGCAGGCTGGAAATTCTGCGCTGGGGTAAGCGGGGCAGGAGATTCCGCGGGGGGAGGGGAATTCCGCGGGAAATCTGCGAATCGCAGACCCGCGTTTCCCTCGGGGCCCTGCCTATATACATACACACACACAGACACACCATTGATATTTGGTGTAATTTTAATCCCTGTGACACACAGAGTACAACAATATAGAAATAATCAGAACATTTATAAATCAGAAGTTATTAATGGTGAGCCTTTGAAAAATCAGAAATCTTACTGTTACACTGCTCATTGTTCCTAATGCACCAGCAGGAGGCATTTTCTGTATTGCAGATCCTTTAAAAACACTAGGAAATTCCATAATAAAAAAATCTCCAGTTTATAATAATAGTTAAGGCTCTTGCAAATTCAATCATGCATGAAACAGCATGGAAATAAGGCTCCTGCCTTAACTTGTGAGCCATGTAAGCAGTAAAGATGTTGTACAGTCTCACATATGTGATTGATTCCAACTTAGGCTCCATGCCCCTACACTTTGCATTGGTCTTTCAGTCTCAAATCTTCTTCCTCTGCAGGTTAGGGGAAACACTGAAGTTGGGGAATGGAGGGAGTGCGGGGTCAGTGGCAGAGCTGGGGGGAGCCTTAGGCTGCAAGAGCTGGGGCTGCAGGAAGAAATTGAGGAGCAGTAGGAGTGCGGGGGGAGTTCAGTGCTGAAAGAGATGGGGCTGCGGGTGTGAACTGGAGGGACAGCTGCAGAGCTGGGGAGGGAGCTTAGGGCTGGGAGATCAGGGGCTGCGGGTGGGGACTGAAGGGCAGAGGAAAAGCTGCACGGCTTCCGGGTGGGGACTGAGGGGCAGCAGGAGAGCTGGGAAGAAGCTTAGGGCTAGAAGAGTGGGGGCTGTGGATGGGGATTGAGGGGCAGCAGCACAGTTGGGGGGCAGGGTTGAGGAAGCAGGGGCTGTGTGTATGAATTGAGAGGCAGTGGTAGAGCTGGGGAGGAGCTCAGGGAGCAGGGGCTGTAGGTGGTTGAGGGGCAGCAGCAGAGCTGTGGGAGGAGCCCAGGGCTGGAAGAGCAGGCGCTGTGGGTGGCAATTGAGGGGCAGCAATAGAGCTGTGGGGAGTCCAGGGGCTTTGGGTGTTGATAGAGGCAGCAGCAGAGCTGGGGGAGCCTAGGAGTGGGGGACCAAGGGCTGCGAGTGGTGACTAAGGGACAGCAGCAGAGCTAGTAAAGGTCTGGGGGAGCAGTGGCTTTGGGTCGTGAATGAGTGGTAGCAGCAGAAGGGGGGGAACAGGGCTGTGGATGGAAATTTAGGATTAGTGGCAGAGCTGAAGGGGCTGCAAGCAGGGATTGAGGGACAGCAGGAGACCCGGGGGGCAGCTAGGCTGCTGCAGCACCATGAGCAGGGTGGCTGGGGTGTTCATACTGGTGCAGAAGCCTAGCTGCCCCTCAATCCCCACCTGTAGCCCCTGCTCTCCCAGCCCCAGGCTCCCCCCAGCTCTGCCGCTGCCCCCACACTCCCTCCATTCCCCAGCTTCAGTGTTGCCCCCAACCTTCAGAGGAAGAGGATTGGGACTGAAAGATCAATATAAAGTGTGGGGATATAGAGCCTAAGTTGGAATCAAATACAATATGCGAGATTGTACAACATCTGTACTGCTTACATGACTCGCAAGTTAAGGCAGGACCCTGACCTTGCAATTTCCATGCTTTTTAGTGCATGATTTAATTTGCAAGAGCCGCAACTATTATGATAAACCAGAGGTTTATTATTGAATTATTATTATTTAGATGGAACCCACAAGGGGTTTACAATGCAGGAAGGGCACAGGAGGGAAGAGAAGGGGAGAGTCACACATGAAAAGAAAAGGATACTTGCGAGAAATTTAAAAGTTGTAAGTACATGAGCAGAGTCTAGTTACAAGGGATAAAGGACTCCCCACAGTCTAGTTACAGGAGGATAAGATAATAGAAGGAGAAGCATAAATGAGAAAAATCTATGGACAATCTTAAGGAGGTAGGGAAAGCCTGATAGAAGAGTTAGATTTTTAGGAGGGACATATAGCAAAGCCTACGTGCTTGGGGAGGGAGTTCCAGGTACAGGAAATGGCATGAGAAAAGGGCAAAGACAGTTTAGGGAGCAGAAGAATCTAGGATGCGTGAGGGTGGCAGAGGAGTGAAGTTCCTGAGTGGGAAGGAAGCACAAAGTGAAGGCAGAAAGATATGGAGGATCAAGGCCATGCAGAGTCTTGAAGATGAGGACAAGGATTTTGTGCTTGATGCAAATGCAGAGAGGGATCCTTACAGGAAAGAGGAGGAGATGAACATGATCCAAGCAATGGGTGAGGTGGATGACTTTGGCAGCAGAGTGTTGAACATAGGTTAAAGGGTTATGGCGAGAGCAGGCATAGCCAGTAAGATGTAGATTGTGGTAGCCAAAGTGGGAGATGACTAGAACATGGACTAGAGTCTTAGCAGTGGGAGCAGTAAGGAAGGGCCTGATTGTAGCAACTAGCCATGGCAACAGACTGAATATGCTGAACAGAGAGGAAATAGTCATGGATGAATCCCAGGCTACGTGCCTGGAGGACAGACTGGATGGTGATACTATCAATGGAGATAAAGAGGAAGGAGAGGAAGGATGGTTTTAAGGGGGAAAGATGAGGAGTTCAGTCTTGGGATATGTTAACAGTGAGACATCCACGCAGAGATGTCAGTCAGTTAAGGAATGTGAGACTTAATGGAGTAGGAGAGGATGGGAGTAGAGAAGAGTTGAGTGTTATTAGCAGACGCAGAATCACCAGAGTGGCTCTTGCCCTCCACTGGTCAGCCTGGGGACTGACGTCATGCTGGAACCGCCTCCTTCACTAGCATCATGGTGGGGGTGGAGCTGGCTGAGCTGCACGTGTGCTGATGGAACTGCTAGCTGTTGCTGCAGCGCATGATGTGCTGTAAGTAACTCTGGGGCCAGGGAGGTGGGGGCAGAGAGACTGCATGGTGGGGCTGATCACCCCACTATGATCAGGTGGGTGTGTGGGGGGGGGGGGATTAGATGTTAGGGGTCAGCCAGCGTGCTGACTGGCTAGGGCTCAGTACCATGCACTGCCCCGAGCTGCCCGAATCAATGTGGCTTGGGGGGTGGACTTGAGTGAACCCCGGTGTGCTGCTCACCAGACTGCCACTTGTCTGTCATGCCGGTGTGCCCATGTCTGTGTGTGTGTGTGTGTCATGTGTACAGAGAGGCTGCATGGGGGGGCTGATCACTTGTGATCTGGTGAGGGGATGAGATCCTGGGGGTCAGTCGGCATGCTGACTGACCCGGGCTCAGTACCCTGCATCTCCTCCTCCCTTTTGGAGCTTCCAGCTTCCCTGCAGCTCGCGGAGGGGAGTGGTATTAACCAGTCACGTGGATGGCTCCTGGAGCGCTACTCACCAGACTGCCGCTGGTCCAGATTGCCAGTGCACCCAAGTCGGGGAGCAGGGGGAAGATGTGGAGAGACTGGTCACCTGTGACTGGATGGATGGGGAGAGATCCGGGGGCTGGAGGGTACCCAGACTCCCTGCCCCCACAGAGCCCCCCACCCAGCATCCCTGCCCACATGCACACTCCAGATTCCCCACCAGCCTCTCTGCCCCCTCCACAGACCCCCTAGCTTCCCTGCCCCCATGTTGTCCCCCTGCCCCCACAGACCCCACCCATGCTTCCTGCCCTCACATGCTCCTGAGCCTCCAACCTAGCTTCCCTGCCCCCATGCTGTTCCTCTGCACCCACAATCCCCCCAAACCTCCCCACCCAGCCTCCCTGCCCCCAGATCCTCCTCAACCCATGCTGAGCCCATGCTCATTCAGCAGGGGTGGGGCTAGGGGCGGGGTTATTCATCCCCCCATCCACATCATTTCTGGATCCGCCCATTTATTAGCTTAAAGGTGGTAGAGGAAGCCATGAAACTGGATGAGTCTGCCCGTGGACAGAGTGTAAATGGACAAGAGAAGGGGGTCCAGGACAAATAATGGGCATATCATAAAAATAACTAGAAAACAGTTAAAATTATACCCCTGTAACAAAATATACATAATATATTTATATCTTGATTTTACATCATATACCTCTGTAATGCATTTGAAAAAATTACTAATGTCTGGGAAAACAGCTATGTGCATATTAAACAGTTTAATAAAAACGGTAAGGGCTCTTACCTGTAAGGCCTCCTGTTTATTATAGAATTCATTATCATCTGGTGGTTTAATGAGGTAGCAGTGGTTACAACACTTCTTGAGTTCCATCATGATGTTCAAAAATCCTGAGGTACTGCCCTTTGAACCTTTACTCAGGGCTTTGTAATTCCTAGTTAAAATCCACCTATGATACAGAATACAGTCTCAGTAATTAACTTTACTGTTAAAGGTAATTAAAGGAAAAGGCAGACTGACTGCAGCTAATTAATTTACTGCCTTTGCATAATGAAAACTAAGCAACCCATATAAAATATCCACGTCCCATACAAAAGGGGTCTCTTACCTGTGAATCTTCTTTCTACGAGCTTTCCCTGGACATCACTTCATCACACTGGGGAATGGTCCCCACCTCGACCAGTAGGTGGCAGAAGATGACAACCAAGAATCTGCTGGAGCATGCTCAGTGGGTGATTGTTCTCTGAGACTCCAGTATTGACAAACTGGATCTCTGAAAAAGAACCACCTAAATCCAAATAGTTACTAACTGTAGCCTAGGGGCTAAACAACAGGCCCCAAAATCTAGAACTCTAAAGCTCAAACTTGACCTCTCTAGAACAGGGAACTACTTTCTGAATAAGACTATTGTTTCATCCTCCCAAAATGTAGGGAGGGTTGAAGTGATGTCCAGGGAAAGCTCATAGAAGGAAAATTCCCAGGTAAGAGACCCAATCTCCCGAGCTTTCCCTGGACATCGCTTCATCACGCTGGGGGAGTAACAGAGCAGTCACCCAGCTTTCCAACACGGGGAGGGACTAGAGGATGAAACCCCTTCTCCCTCTGGATAAAAGGCAGTACCCCTTGTAGAATCCTGTGGCTGAAGGTGGCCTCAGCAGATTCTACTGTATGAATCTTACGTTTTGTAAAAGTGTGCAGAGGCCCATGTGGCTGCTCTATACACCACCACATAGACCTGAAGGCCCAAGAAGTGGAAGCCCCTCAGAGGGAGTGTCAACTCCCTGAGGAGGGATTAGATCCTGTGCTCTATATGCCTATGAGACAGAGGACATCACCCATTTGGTTATGACTGCCTTGGATGCCTTCTTACCCCTCTGTTGGGGATTGTAGTTCATGAGAAGGGCAAGAGATTTCCTGAACCTCTCAGTTCCTTCTATGTAAATCTTTAGTGCTCCGTGCATGACCAATATGTGCCACAGTCTCTCTTTAGGGTGTGATGGTCTTGGACAGAACGAAGGGAGGCAGATTTCCTGTGAAAGAGAGTGTTGACCTTAGAAATAAAGACCGGGTCTAACCTCAACATCAGACTCTGAAAATATAGTGAGAATTCCCCCAGGAGTTCAAAAGAAGGGCACAGGCGTGCTCTCAAGACTATTAGTCGCCCGGAGCTGTTTTCAGGAGGAGCGGGATATAAATCGATAAAATAAAATAACTAAATAAATAAATATTAGACAAACAAAAAACCTACATTTAAAAAAACCTAGTTAAGGTGGATTCACATCAAGCAAACTTTAAGAAACTGTGAAACTGTATGTTAAGGCTCCCACTTTAACTTGCACACCTTGTAAGCGGTAAAGTTGTTGTATGGTGTCAATACTGTGCTTGCTTAAAACCTAGGCTCCATGCACCCCCCCCTTTTGCCTTGGTCTTTCAGCCCCAATCCTCTTCCTTTGCAGGTTGGAGGCAACACTAGAGCTGGGGAGAATGCTATGTAAGTGTTTATTAGAATGTGGGTAGACATTGACATGAAATCCATGGAATGGCCAATGGAAGGAATGGGGGAAACAATGCTAGTTTGAAGTTAAATTGTATCTCATTAACTGAAATGATACAGTGGAGATGCATCTTTGAGACTGGGGGAGGAAGAGGATGTGGAATAATGAAGGCAGCAGGGAGACACAGTGGAATGACAGGGAGGAGGTGATAAGCATTGAGTACAGCAGGAAAGAAGTTGGTGAAATAATAGAAGGAATGCCATAAGAAATGGGTGGAATGTCAATATTTTGGGTGATGTAAGTGATTGGGAGGAGTAATAGGAGACTATGTGAAATACTACTATAATTATAGCTACCCCCTTATTATTCTAGTCTCTATTGCCCCATTATGTATTAGTACTCCTCCTCTCTTGGGTTTTCTTTTTTTGAGAGCATGGGAGTTGTCATTTCACACTCAGAGACATATTTGCTATGAGTAATGATGATGATTATAATGGTCAAGAGTGTTACGAATTTTTGGGAGGTGAGTGGGGTTTATTGGGTAGTAGTAGAGGCCAGACTATGCAGTTGGAAGCTAGTGGGTTAAACTGGGGGGGGGGAGCAGCTGAAGTCAGAACTTTTCTATCCTCAGAGTGATTTTTTTTGGGGGGTGGCACAAATAAGTAGTGGACTAGAGTAGGTGGTGATTCCAAATAAAATAAATTTAAATGTAAGGACAGCACAACTGGTCCATCTAGTGGTTTCATGTTGGAATATTTACATGCTCTTAGTCACCTGTGCAGTGGGGAGATGTACTTGATCTGGTGCNAAAAAAAAGGGAAATTCTTTCCACATTGGGAGTAACAATGTAATATTGGACAGGGAGGAGCATGTCATCCTAGCTTTAGTGTTGCCTCCAACCTGCAAAAGAGGATTGGGGCTGAAAGACCAAGGCAAAGTGTGGGTGCATGGAGCATGTGACACCATACAACAACTTCACTGCTTACAAGGTGTGCAAGTTAAGGCAGGAGTCTTAACATACAATTTCTCTGTTTGTTAAAGTTTGCTCGATGCGGATCTGCCTTAACTAGGTTTTTTAAACAGTAGTCTTTTTGCTTGTCTAATTTCTTTGGGGTTTTTTTACAACACAATCCAAACTCCTGAGAGTGATTTCAGGGAGTATAAAGATGGCAAGAGATTGTACATCATCTATGTTTCGGTTGCATGTTTCAGAAAATATGACATATTTTCTGCAGAGATGGTCATGAAGACATTAATATATGCCATTTAAAAAAAAGTAGAGAACTTGTAGTAGTGGACAACAAGTTACGTTTTACATACTTATATATTAATGAGCTAGTTAGATCCCACCCCTAGAAGGCTCCATGACCTGTACTGTAGTTAGGGACTCTCTATTTGTGTGCATTACAGAACCAGTTGCGCTGCCAGGTTGGGAGGAGGGGGCTTGGCTGGCTGCCTGAAATGCTGCTTCCACAATTAATGCTGCTTGTGTCTGGTCCTGAACCTCCATTGCAACTCTGAGCCTGGGGGAGAAGCGCTGAAGCTGCCTGCCCCTGCAGTACTTCCCTGGCTCCTCCCCCATGCATCTCTGGCTCCTCTCAACCCCCCCCCCCCTGCAAACTCTGAGCCTGGGGGCAGAGACGCTGAAGCCACCTACTCCTTCAGCAGGGTGCGATCTATGACCGAAGACAGACTGCCTTTTTTATATTTTGCTGAGTCAGAATCTTCAATAGCTACTTTTCGGTGGTATGATAAATTAATCAGACTTCTGGGGAAAGTGGGACTATCTATAGAAGCCGTGACATCCCTCCCTAGTTCTAGTATTAAATCTTTGATTACCAGACAACTGAGGGATCTTGATATTGCCAGCGATAGGCAAACAATTGAAAGATTAAAATCCGCACCCCTATATAAACATATTAAAACAATTCCTGGGAGAGAACTCTTATCTTATGGCACTGGATAGCCCGATCTTGCGAAGAGCGCTAACACTGCTCCGGTTTGATCGTATCCCTTCTAGGATGTTAAATGCAAGGAGAAAGAGGCTTCCTTACGCTGCTAGGATATGTAGCTGTTCTTTAGCCAAAATTGAAGATCTGCCCCATTTATTATTTATCTGCCCATTAACAGAGAAATTTCGTGTTAAATTCTTGGCTCCTGTGCTGCAACACAAATTATACTGGTCACATCAACTGCTAAGTATGATGTTCTCAGTAAATGATGTTACTATGTTGCGTGCCTTGGCCAATATGGCTCTGGCCCTAATTAGAAGAACTTGATGATCTTCTTCTGGAGGGTTAGTTACATTTATAGACTATGGAAGCTATTAGAGGGCGCTGCTTGGGTGAATTTTATTGTTATCAGGGGAGAAGCTCTGCCCCAATACCCCTTATTGAAGAGCAAGGCTCCAATATACAGTCATCTTGGATCTCTGGTTGAAATGCTTGTTTGGATCTGGGACTGTTTTGCTTTTTACTGGTATGTTTGTTATAAACTGGCTATTCCTTATTATGGGTGCAAATAAATGAAATCACAGATCAGAGGTCCAGACTTGAACCATGTAGCCCTCACTCTCATGTTAACTATTATAGATATCTTTATCTTTTTTATATTTTTAGCTGAATTGATTTGTATATTGATTATGCTGCTCTTGATAATGCTGTTATCATTTTATACTTATGATTTTATTTGTGTTCTTGCCACTGTTCAATTAATTTTAGGCCATGGTGTAAGCCAGTGCCATCAATAAATTATTATTATTATTATTACTCCTTCAGCGCTTCCCCAGCTCCCTCCCTGTCAGGACCAGATTGAGGAATATTGTGCCCCATGGCCCTTCTCAGGCTAATGCACGCCCCCCCCCCAAGCCAAGCAAGCACCGTGGATGTGCTGGGGATGGATACGCCTAGAGGTGACCGAGGCTGGGTCTTGGGGCTGGTTTGACTTGACCTGTCTCAAGGTCTCCAAGACTCCTGAATCAGGCACCCATACTGAGAGCTGGGGAGAGATTAATCTCTCCCCGTCTGGACTGCACTGTGGGAGGAGGGCAGGGAGCTGTGGTGGGTGTTATCTTGGGGGGTGGGGGTGGCGCAGCTCCCATAACATCATATCCACTACACCACACTGCTTTTCTATTTAGAAGGCAACCANCCATGGTGTAAGCCAGTGCCATCAATAAATTATTATTATTATTATTACTCCTTCAGCGCTTCCCCAGCTCCCTCCCTGTCAGGACCAGATTGAGGAATATTGTGCCCCATGGCCCTTCTCAGGCTAATGCACGCCCCCCCCCCAAGCCAAGCAAGCACCGTGGATGTGCTGGGGATGGATACGCCTAGAGGTGACCGAGGCTGGGTCTTGGGGCTGGTTTGACTTGACCTGTCTCAAGGTCTCCAAGACTCCTGAATCAGGCACCCATACTGAGAGCTGGGGAGAGATTAATCTCTCCCCGTCTGGACTGCACTGTGGGAGGAGGGCAGGGAGCTGTGGTGGGTGTTATCTTGGGGGGTGGGGGTGGCGCAGCTCCCATAACATCATATCCACTACACCACACTGCTTTTCTATTTAGAAGGCAACCAGTGCATGCTTAGTACTGCATGCCTTTTCCCTCCCAGGGGCCACTTTAAAAATTAGTAAGAGGTCCGAGGGTCACAGAGAAGTTGGGGCAAAGAAGGAGGGGCTGAAGGGGTGCACTCAGCAAGAGGGTCCAGATCATGGATCTGTCCCTTGTCCTCACGTGCATGCCCTCATCCCTGGTTCCTTACCTTGAGCTCAGTCTTTCAAGTGCTTGGGGGCAGGAATCGGATCTGAGGACAAAAACCAGGAACTAGAAAGGGGCCAAATAAAAACTAGTCAGAGGCTGCATTTGGCTCACGGGCCTTAAGTTTCCCACCTCTGGAAAAGACCCCCACAAAGTTTCCACAAAGGGGGTAGCTACAGCATAAGCGTGCACACACAACTGTCAGAGAGCTATCAATGTCGAGATTCAGGTATATTGTACCTGATAAGTTAGATAGCAGATACAACATAACCACCACTTAATGTAGCTTGTGCTTCCCCTTCTGATGCTTCCTATAATTAGCTCCATTCCCACAGCAACTGCATGTGACTAAATTTATGCTCTGCAAACAGTCTCACTGATTTCAAAGCTCATGCCACCACAGGATGAGCACCTCACCGGATCCCAAGCATTCTCCATCCACGAGAGAAAAGATTCCAGGATCAGGGTCCCATGCACAGGACTGGACGTGAACCTTTGATGGCCAGCAGCAGCCAAAGAATTTCTAAAAAGGTACAATCTTTTTCCCTCCCACTTGACAACAGCAGCACTACAGGGGATTTAGTTCAATGGTGTACCCTTGCTCTATAATGTCCAGTACCCATCTGTCTGAATATGAGCTGACCCACCTTTACTTGAAAAGTTGAAGTCTGCCCCCTATTAGTGGGTACTCTGGGGGCCTTGCCTTGGGGTAGTCAGGTGTCTGCCTTGAGGCAGGGAATGACCTGTTCCGTTTGCCCCCAAGTTCCACACCTGGGACGTCAGTGAAGGGTAGACTCCATCAATCGATGGAACCGTCACCTCCATCGACCTACCCACTAGCATCACCTCCGTCTTGTCAGGATTCAGTCGCAGTCGGTTAGCCCTCATCCAATCCCCCACAGTCGTCAGACAGTGGGTAAGCCAGGCCTGGGTCAGCTGAAAATGAGATACACAGTTGGGTGACATCCACATACTGATGACATCACACCCCGAACTCTCTGATCACTTCACCGAGCAGCTGCATCTACATGTTGAACAGGAGAGGGGACAAAACCGAACCCTGCGGCACCCCACACAGGAGGTCTTGGTAAGATGAAAAATAATCACGGAGTACCACCCGCTGAGTTTTCCCGGTCAAGAATGAGCAGAACCACTCAAGAACGGTCCCGCCCACCCCTGCACTGTCCCGCAGGCGCATCACCAACATCTCGTGATCAACAGCGTCAAATGCTGCCAAAAGATCTAAAAGGACCAACAGGGTTGATTGACCCCGGTCCTTTTCTCGGCGAAGATCATCTACCAAGGCCACAAGTGCTGTCTCAGTGCCATGCCCCGGACAAAAGCCAGACTGCGAAGGATCCAGATAACCGACACAGTCCAGATGCCCCTGGAGCTGCTGAGCCACTACCCATTCAATAACCTTCCCTAAAAAGGGATGGTTAGAGACAGGCCGGTAGCTGGCAGGGGAGTCCGCGTCAAATGATGGTTTCTTGAGCAGAGGCCGCACCACCGCCTCTTTGAGACAGCTTGGCAATCTGCCCTCCTGCAGGGAGGCATTGACCATCCAAGCCAGCACCGGCCCCAGTGTCTCCCAGCAGCTCTTAACCAGCCAGGACGGGCATGGGTCTAATTCACAAGAGGTGGCTCGAACAGTCCCAAGCACCTCCACCACGTCGGCGGGTGTCATCAATTGAAAGTGATCCCATAAAATCGGACAGGCTGGGGTTTCTACAGCCTCTACTCCCCCCACTGCATTATTTATTTATTTAATATATTTATATCCCACCCCTCCTGCAAACAGCTCGGGGCGGCATTAAGTGCGGCATCGAGGTCTTGGTGAACCTGAGCAATTTTCTCCGCAAAAAGGTCACAGCATATAGAGCCCTGAGGGCTTTGAAAGTCTTTTTCCAGAAACATAAGTAAAAAGCGCCTCTCAGTCTGAGGCAGAAGATCTAACTGGAGTCTCAGGGAACAATCACACACTGAGCATGCTGCTCCAGCAGATTCTTGGTTGTCTTCTTCTGCCACCTAGTGGTCGAGATGGGGATAAGTCCCCAGTGTGATGAAGTGACTGATGTCCAGGGAAAGCTTGGAAGAACAAATTATTATGTATTTATACAGTGCCAGGAATGTACCCGACACTGATCATTAATTAGAGACAGGTCATTGCCCTGAGGAGCTTATATCAGGGACCCATGACAAAGGGGGAAAATGTAGCAAACCCCAGTTCTTGCTTATAATCTAGAAGAGACAAGTGAAAGGGGGGAAATAGGGGAAGACAGAAATATAGTTTAAAAGTTGAGAAGCCGCAGGTGCATGTTACAGCGGAGAAAAGGAATTAGAGAGATTCAATTAAAATGTATTCTACCATAGAAAGTTGTAACAGCCAAGCCCACACAGGTATGGGTGAAATTTTGTTTCACCAAGTTTCAATAAGACAAAATTGCACTCAAGCTTTCTCCCCCAAATCTTTATTACATGATGTAAAATATGGAGGCTTCGCAGTTAGCATGCTAGAGGCAAAATATATAAACAGTAATAAGGTTTCATGCTATTTCACTTACTTGTCAAATAAGTAACTAACTTACTTGTAATATTGCTTCTGTGATGCACTCATTTCCATTCTTAAAATCTGCTCAACTTTGGCAGGTAGAGACTTTTCTACATCTTTCTTAACTCTCCGCAACAGAAATGGCTCAAGTTCTTTGTGAAGGCTTGCATAGCCAAATTCTCTTCCTTTACCATGCTCTTCTTCAAAATCCTCCCAAGAAGAAAATCTTCAGTACAACACAAAAGATTACAAATGTTACATTTTTAAAAAAAAAATGAAACAAAAAAACATTATTGTAGCATTGTGTGTGAAAACCAGGGAGCAAATCCTCTATGGAGGTTTTCTAAGTTTTAAAGTTAGAAGGATGCATGCAAAAAATGTACACACATTGGCAAAAATGTCATATACTGGACCTTCTTTGTTCAGTTATAGTTGGATATGAACAGAAAATGATCAATTCACTGCATTGAAATTCCTGTGTATCTGTTCATGTGGACTTATGATAATTTTAACTTCTTCTCCTGTCCCCAAACTGCCCGATATAAACATGTTTTACTTGCGCAGCTTCAGTGGTTTGAACAAAAGCTTTGCCACTCACAACCCTGTACCTGCTTTGCTGTAGTGGCAGATTCATTTAATTTCTACTCTGCCCTTCCATGAAGGCTCACGATGACTTACAGCATTAAACACACAAAATACATCAATATCTTAAAAAAAATAGATCTGAGCTGGTGGCCAGCAGGGGACTGAAACAGCATGGCTGCCTGAAACCTGGGTTCGGAGGAAATGAAAATCCACCTCCATCTACCCTCTAAACTGACTGAACCCCGCCAGAACAACAGTGCATTCAGAAGCAGAAGAGGAGTTCTGCTCCCAAATCAAATAATTTAAAGGAACTTTTCACAAAAAGGGTGCTACAAGCTCATTACTGGGGCAGACCACACAGACCCCAATCAAGGAAATGGCAGCCAGACCAGCTCCAAAGGACAAGCCTGCAGAAAAACCTTTGGTTACCAATGACGACTGAGAAATTGGCCTACGATTTAACATCTGCAGTTGGGACCCTAAAAGAGGGTCTGACAGCCAAGATGCAAGAAGTTATGGAAAAAGTTGGAGCTTGGTGAATCAAGTGACTGTCCTTGAAACTGCCCTTGGAGAAGTACATGACAGAAATGGCTTTGCAGGAACATGTGGCTTC
The DNA here is from genome assembly GCA_003113815.1 of Sphenodon punctatus. Lineage (NCBI taxonomy): Eukaryota > Metazoa > Chordata > Lepidosauria > Sphenodontia > Sphenodontidae > Sphenodon > Sphenodon punctatus. The sequence goes on along the minus strand of QEPC01012577.1, from coordinate 652,428 downwards.
CCTGGAGCAGAAGAACAGAGATCTAGAATTAAAGGTGGATGATAAGAAACAACACACGAATCAGAGGTTTGCCTAAGAATGCTGAACCCCATCCAGTATGTAGAAGCTTTAATAACGGATTGTTAGATTTGGAACCTGGGGATGAAGTGGAAGTGGACAGAGCACACAGAGCATTACTACCCTGTGTCTCAGGATAGGCCCAGAGACCCAACTGTGAAACCCTATCACTTTCAACAAAAGGAACTGGTTATGAAAAAAGTGGGAGAAAGTCCAAATCTCATCCTGAGGAGCCACAAAATATAGTTCTTCCAGGATCTCTCCTCACTTACTCTGGAGAAAGGAGTTGAGAGAAATCAGAACAGCACTCAGAAAAGCAATTTTGTTACAGATGGGAATTTCCATTTAAACTTTCCTTCTGCTTCCAAATCCAGCATCATATGAGAGACCTGGAAGGAAGAAAGAATGCACTGCAGACTCTTAGGCCCTTTTTAAAGGGGCTGTGGCGGGGGGTGCGATGGTTCCTGAGTGTGGCGCTGCAGGGGCAGTGAGTGTACACAGGCACACACCCATCCCCCCACATGCCCCTGCATGGAGCAACCAGTGTTTTTGCCTGTTGCTCTGTGTGGGGGCGATGGGTGGAGATGTGTGTTATGCGAAGGCACGCACACATGCCCACCCAGGCACCTGCCGCTACCATACAAATGAGACACACCCACGCATGCCCACATAGTGGCATGCCCACACAGAAATACTTGGGTACTCTCTGGACACATAAGATATAATCTAGAGCTCTGACAGACCTCTGAGGGAAGGGAGTTCCACAATACTGGGGTAGCAACCAAGATCACTTCTGTGGGCCCTTGTCATATGAAAAACGTTAGCAAGTGGTACCCACAAGAAAATGCACCCGGCTGGCCACAGGGGTTGGAGTGGAGCATGATAGGAAAGGTAGACTTGTGTGACACTGTATATTTATCACTGCATATTTATTTCAGGATATGAAGAAGATGGATAGATGAACTCGCAGAGAACTGGATAGCTTGTATATTGTGTGTCCTTTTATATACGGATATAAAAATAATTCCGGCACCCATTATGTGAAAAGTATTGTGTATCAATGAAAGAGTGGCCCTTGCAATCAGATGTCCAATATAACAAGTGACACCAATCAATAACCCTTTTCATTGTCTCACAGTTGGAAAGACTACGGGATAAGGAAAATTAAGTACACCGAGATTGTCTTTTGGAGCAGCATCAGATACACTAAAAAAAACCTTCAATTTGTATTCAGAAATGTAGTACTAGTAGCTTCAGTCATCTTTTCGGGTGCTGTACAACAGAAAATTTCTAAAGTGTTTTTAATTGCATTTGTCAGAAGCCGTATGAAAAGCGTACTACCATTTACATAGTGCCCAGCAATGTGTCTGGTGTTAAACAGTCATGATTGACAGGTCTCTGCCCTGAGGGCCTTATCATCTAGGTTAGCCAGAGAGGAAAGACAAGTGGGAGGGGAACAGAGACAGGAATACTTTAATGAAATTGAGAAGTTGTAGGTGCACATCTTTAGCTTAATGCTTATCTCTCTGCAAATATTTTAGAATTTTAAGTCATTTCTCTCAGTGTAAGTTTCCCTGTTTAAGAACACCCGCAGGAACAATGAGCATAAAACTTTACTTACTTTTCTGGCATGATGAAGTGCAGCAAAGACCAGAGCTCTTTAAGGGAGTTTTGCAGAGGGGTTCCAGTGATCAGAAGACGATGATTAGATTTAAAGTCTATTAACGTTTTGTACAAAAGGGAATCATCGTTCTTTAACCGATGAGCTTCATCCACGCCTATAAATGCCCAATTCAGGCCACCAAGGAATGACTTTAAAAACAAAAATAATATGAAATTATGTATTTCTGGCTCTAAGAGAAAACACTAGCACTTAATATGCTCATTTTAAAAAGAACCAATGTTATGTCATAATTATAAATAAAGAAATAATACTGCAGTTTAAAAAACTGCTCGGAAGTGCTGCCTGTTCCACGCGCAGGACTCCAAAGGCAGGCAGAGCTCCAACGTCTCAATACGTGGATTACACAATGGCGCAAGGAGGAAGGCTTTAGATTTATCAGGAACTGGGCAACCTTCTGTGGAGGGGAGAGCCTATACAGACGGGATCGGCTCCACCTTAACCAGAGTGGAACCTGGCTGCTGACACTAAAAATTAAAAATGCGATAGAGCAGTTTTAAAACTAGAACCTGGGGGGAAGCCGACAGGCACTGTGGAGTGCACAGTTCGGACTGTGGCATCTATGCAGGATGATGTTAACTGAGGGGATTTAGAGTTGATTAAGACTGAGAAAGGGATAAAAATTAAGGAACTTCAGGTGGAATTCGCTTGAGAACAGATAAATAACAATTCCAGGGTGCCTGATACAGTCCCCTATAATGTGCACAGTAAGAAGAATACACATAAATGTCTATATGCAAATGTTAGAAGCCTAAAAAGTAAGATGGGAGAATTAGCGTGTATGGCGCTAAATGAAGATCTAGACATTACAGGCATCACAGAGACGTGGTGGAACGAGGATAGCCAATGGGACACTAATACCAGGGCAGAAAATATATTGGAATGACTGAGTAGATAGAGTTGGTGGTGGGGTGGCTCTATATGTAAAAGACAACATTGAGTCAAGTACAATAAAAAATTTAAAGGATGCAAACTGTTGTCTAGAATTTCTATGGATATAAATTCCAGGTATAAAGGGGAAGAGTATCGCAGTAGGGCATTACTATCGTCCCCCTGACCAGGACGGAGAGACTGATAAAGCAATGCTAAAAGAGATTAGACAGGCTGCTAAAGTTGGCAACATAATAATAATGGGTGACTTCAATTATCCTAATATTGATTGGGGGAATGTTTCCTTGGGCGGGACGTGGAGGTCAATTTTCTGGATGCCCTAAATGACTGCCTCCTAGAACAGCTGGTTCTGGAACCAACAAGAGGAGGAGCTATTCTAGATCTAGTCCTGAGTGGCACACAGGATCTGGTGCAAGGAGTAACTGTGGCGGAGCCACTAGGCAATAGGGATCATAATATGATCACATTTGACATCATTTCTGTAGGGAGAAAGATAAATGCTACTGCTGTACTTTTCTTTAACTTTAAAAAGGGAGACTATGATAAAAGGAGGAAACTAGTTAAAAAGAAACAAAAAAGCAGTTGCAAGGGCTACAAGTTTGCAAGAGGCATGGAGACGGTTTAAAAGCACCCTTCCGGAAGCCCAGATTAAATGCATCCCGCAAGTTACAAAAGGAAGCAGGAAGACCAAATGTCTTACACTGTGGTTAAATGGGGAGGCGAAGGAGGCTACTAGAGCCCAAAAGGCATCCGTTAAGAAATGGAAGGCTATTCCCAACGAAAATAATACGAAAGAGCATAAACACTGGCAACGTAAATGTAAAGTGTTAATAAGGCAGGCCAAGAGAGATTTTGAAGGGAGACTTGCTAAAGAGGCAAAAACAAGCAACAAGAACTTTTTCAAATACATCAGAAGCAAGAAGCCTGCTAGGGAGTCAGTTGGGCCATTAGATGATGAAGGGAGTAAAAGGGGCGCTCACAGAGGATAAGGACATTGCAGAGAAGCTGAATGAATTCTTTGCGTCGGTCTATGCTGTGGAGCATTTTGGGGAGGTACTCACGCTGGATCTTTGCTTTGTGGATGAGGAATAGGAAGAGCTGTTACAAATCAATGTGACGTTGGAGGATGTTCTAGGGCAAACTGACAAACTGAATACTAACAAGTCACCAGGGCCAGACGGCATTCACCCCAGAGTTCTGAAGGAACTCAAAATGAAATCGCAGACCTACTGTTAGTAATTTGTAACCTGTCACTAAAATCTGCCACTGTACCAGATGACTGGAGGGTGGCAAATGTAACCCTGATATTTTAAAAGGGATCCAGAGGCGATCCTGGAAACTACAGACCAGTAAGCTTGACGTCTGTGCCGGGCAAAATGGTGGAAACCATCATTAAGGACAGAATTACAGGGCATGTTGACAAACATGGCTTAATGGGGAAAGAGTCAACACAGATTCAGTAAAGCTAAGTCATGCCTCACTAACCTGTTGGAATTCTTTGAGGGTGTAAATAAGCATGTGGACAAGGGAGACCCAGTAGATATAGTGTACCTGGATTTCCAAAAAGCATTTGATAAGGTCCCTCATGAGAGACTCTTGAGAAAATTAAAAAGGCATGGGATAGGAGGTAGTGTCTTACTATGGATCAGAACCTGGCTAAAAGACAGGACTAAATGCTCAGTTTTCATAATGAGGAGATGTAAAAAATTGTGTGCCTCAGGGATCTGTATTGGGACTGGTGCTGTTTAATGTATTCACTAATGATTTGGAGAAGGGTAAGAGTGAAGTGATCAAATTTGCAAACACCACCAAGTTAATCAAGGTAGTTAAAACATGAGCAGACTGTGAAGAACTGCAACAGGATCTTATGACACTGGGTGCCTGGGCATCTAAATGGCAAATGAGATTTAATGTGGACAAGTGCAAAGTAATGCACGTAGGGAAAAATAATCCAAACTATGCGTACACAATGCTGGGTACTAAGCTAGGTGTTACCACTCAGGAAAAGGATCTGGGGGTTGTTGTGGACAATACAATGAAATCCACAGCGCAGTGGGCAGAAGCAGTCAAAAAAGCAAACAGAATGTTAGGAATTAATCAGAAGGGGATAGAGAATAAAACTAAGGAGGTCATAATGCCTCTATACAAATCAATGGTGCGACCGCACCTCTAATATTGTGTGCAGTTCTGGTCACCCCATCTCAAAAAAGACATATCAGAATTAGAAAAGGTACAGAGACGGGCAACAAATATGATCAAAGGCATGGAAGGGCTCCCGTATGAGGAGAGGCTTGGTAGGTTGGAGCTCTTCAGTTTGGAGAAGAGATGACAGAGGAGATATGATAGAGGTCTATAAAATCATGAGCGGTGTGGAACTAATGAACAAGGAGCAGTTATATACCCTCTCAGCTAGTACTAGAACTAGGGGACACTCCATGAAACTCATGGGTGGTAAGTTTAAAACAAAGAAAATATTTTTTCACTCAGCGTATAATTGGGTTGTGGAATCTACTGCCAGAGGCTGTGGTAAGGGCCAGTACTATAGTGGAGTTTAAAAGAGGTTTGGACAAGTTTCTGGAAAATTGGCTAATAGCTACTAATGGACCTGACAGGATCAGGGAACATGACAGGAGCTGGGGGAAAACAACAGGGAATGGATCCCCCATTGTGACCTGTTGGGTGTTTCTCCCAAGCCACTGTGATTAGCCACTGTTGAAGACAGGATGCTGGGCTAGACGGACCATTGGTCTGACACAGTATGGCACTTATGTTTACTGCAAGTTTGCTAATGCCTTTTCAGAGACCAAACATACAAATCAGAAACACAAAGCATGCAGGTAACTAGAAATATTATTGAAAATGCCTAAAGAAGGGTATGCCACATGAGCAAAGCATGAAATAAAATAAAATTCAAGCCTCAACAAGCCATCTGGTTTCAGAGCTTTCCTGTGGTTTTATAAAAAAATCCCCAGGCAAGCTATCTATTACATATGAGATACTGATCTACATTAAGAAGGAAGATGCTAACAGGCTCTTCTTTTATTGGGCATATGAAAGACACGGCATTACCACTGAGATAATCACTCTGATAAAAACACCAATGAATTTTCAGGATGTTGTGCTATGTTTTAATCTAACACTGACTCTACCTGATGGTCAAGTTCTTAAAAAATTAGTACCAGCAAGCAGCGGTTATTGCAATAGTTAAGTTTGTTATCCTGAGCTGTTGATGTTACTATGCAGTGAAATCCTACGCTCATTGAAGACAATGGGGAAAGTCTCATAGACTTGAATAGTTTAGAATTGGACAGGGGGTAATTTCAGACATTATGAGATCACAGTGAACCACAGACAACCCCGCGACATGGCCAAAGAGCCCTGAACGTCTGATCGGCGGCATCCAGATGTCACCACAGTCAATCACCCGTAGGGGCCAAAGCCAACCACGCTTCCGGAAGTCGGGACGGGACCATCCCCAGAACTGTGGTCAAAGCGATTCCCACTGGGAAACCGCCAAACGTAACAACTGAACGGCAACCACCAGGCGGGATCAAACAAAATGATCCCCAGCCATGGTGAAAGCACGCAGCATCACTGCCAGACAACCAGCAACACACAGACCAGGGAGGGAGATTTGAAGGGCACACAGCAGCAGGGGAATGTGGCGGGATGGAGCAAGGCGGAAGGGTGAGGAGAATGGAGGGCGAGCGACGAAGGGAGGAGGAAGAGGTGGTGGTGGAGCGGCAGTCGGGGCAGGCCGCCCCAGAGGGGACAACTGGCCAGGGGACGGAGGCACCCCAGAAACAGGTAAGGAGAGCGAGGGGGGCCCCGATCAGTGGCAGAGGAGCACGAAGGGAGGGTGCCCGGCAGGAGAAGGGCAGGGAGGCGGGCCGCGGGTCAGAAGGACAGAGACATCTAACCCCCCCTTTACGACCCACAGATCCGGAAACAGGCCCAGGAGTCGGAGCCCACGGTGGAGTCCAGCGGCGGGGAAGAGGAGGAGGAGGAGGGCAAACGCGGGAGATGCCGGTACTAGCGAGGGGGGGCAATGGGGGCACAGGGAGACCCAGAACTTTATCTGGATCCGGGGGTCCCTGGAGCACCAGGTGGAGCTCGCTGTGAACAAGAGGAATGAGCATATGTTCACGGAGATCGTGTGGGACATGGAGGCGGCAGGGCACCACAGGACCATCGCCCAATGCCACTTCAAGGCCAAAGAGCTCAAGAAGGGGTAACAAGGCCACAAAGGACAACAACCGGCGGTCTGGAACCGAAGGCCTCCCAGGACACTGTCAGGGAGACTGACAGCGGGGTGAGAACAGCTCTTAGAGGTTCATGGCGGCCACCAGGCCGCCAAGGTGACGGCCCAAGAAGCTGCAGGGTCGAGGCGGGGTGACGGGCCAGGGAGCACGAGGACGGGGGGGACAGGGAAGGACAGGACTCAGGGGGCACTGTAAGCACAATGAACACATGGTGAGCAACAGCAGCAGCTTTATTGTCAGATTCATGGCACAAGGAAGGGGTCAGGGGATCGGATCGGCTGGGGCTTGAGGACAGGTGGAACCTGTCATGGAGAGGCCCTCACATGGCTGTGGGTGGGTACAGGTGACGGGATGGCTGGTGCTGTGACCCACCTGTGCGGACGGGGTGGGGATCCGGGGACAGGAGATCTCCCATGGCAGCCCCGGGGAGGGGGAGGGGAGAGACGTAGCGCGCTCAGGCCCCGGCAATCACTGGATATACGCCTTGCCAGGGCAGCACAGATTGGCTTGGCACAGCGGTATTCCCATGGGTTCTCAGCATTCACATAGAGCGGCAAGGGTCCTGGTGGCCACTGGGGCATGGGGAACGCCAAGGCGGCCCCATCGGTCTTACAAATGTTGTGCAGGACACAGCAGGCACTGATCACGAGGGCCGAAGTCTCCACAGCGAGGTCCATCTGACCAGCAAGGCACCTCCAGCGCTGCTGGAGGGCACCGAAGGCCACCTCAACCACGGTCCTCGAAGTGCATAGCCAGGCGTTGAACAGCGCCTCCATAGGGTCCCTGGGGACTGGGTATGCCTTCATGGGTATAGGCCAGGTCCCCCAGGATGCAGGGAGGCATCAGCACCGCCTCAATCCTGGACATCTTCATGTCGGCAAAGTCCGTCGGTAGATTCGTGAATAGAGGAGTGGGATGGCAAGGATCCGGGCATCGTGGCTGCGGATGGAGCGGCCGGTGAAGATGTCTGTGAACCGGCCCCGGTGGTCCACAACCGCCTGCACCTGCATGTGGGTACCATCCACAGTGCCCAGACAGTTGGGGAACCCACCAGCCTCGAAGCCAGCCACCACGGCCTCCTGGTCCACCAGCTGGATCACTCGGTCCAGTAGCACGCCCTCCACAGCTTCGTAGAAGTCCCGGAGGATGTGCGTGACGGTGCTCAGTCCCACACCAAAGTGCTGCGCCACAGACTGGCAGGAATCTGGTGTTGCCAGTGCCCAGACAGCTATGGCCACGCGCTGGACCACGGGTATGGGGGTGCGCAGCCGCTCCAGCAAGGGCACCAACAGCTCTGCGAGCCGCAGGAGGGTCCTCATGTCCATGTGGAAGTGTGCCCTCCACACTGCAGCATCCCACCGTGCCAGGGCCCCGGCCCACCGTTCCTATGCCTGGTCAGTAACCCATAGCTGCCTTTGAGTGGGCATGGCGAGCATGGCAGAACATCCCATGGAATCCGGGCGTCAGTGGTGTCGTCTAGCTGCCTCCCGAAGAGCTGCTGCCCGCCCTCGGACGAGGCACAGAGCACGTTGGTACGGCCCCGGACGCCCACTGGGGCCTGAGCCTGTCGAGAGAGCGCCAGCACCCATGGTGGGCGTGCCAGGCAGTCACAGCACTCCTGGCCAGGCACCCCAGATGTGGGCGGCCAGGTGGAGCAGGTCAGTGGAGAGTTGCAGGAGATCAGTGTGCGCCCGGTACCACTCCACACATAGGCACAGATGCAGCCAACATGAGCCCCTCCGGCCCGCGTCCATGGCAGACAGTGCCTATGGTGCGGTCCGGTGCGCGGCTCTCCTGCCTGTGTCCCGGGCCCGCCCCTGCTCTGTACCGCGCTCTTGCACCTGTGGAGCGGGCCCCTGCGCACCCTAATGGGCGACCTCAGGTGCTCGGTTCCTACAGCTGTGCTGGGTCCGCTCCCCACGCATTGCTCACTAGCCGTGCCTTCTTGCGGCCTGATCGTGTGTCCTTGGAGCACCCCTGCTTCCCTCCCCAGCCCACATGGGATCGTGGAGCCCCTCTTTCCTTGCTGCTCAGACCCTCTGTCCACTGGACCATGGCCAGCAGTGCTGCCCCGGGGCTCCCACACCCCGGATCGCCTGGCACCCCCCATAGCTGGACCTTCCGGGAGACCATGGCCCTATATGACCTGTGGCATTCCCGGGCAGTGCAACTGCTCCTGTGCTGCCCAGATACCCTCTCTGGTGCCTATGTGAGTCTGAGCTCCAGGCTTCGCTACTTTGGCTATGAGGAGAGCGGTAGCGCGTGCCGGCTCCATGCGAAGGCGCTTGGCCTCCGTCCCTTTTATGACAGGCGCATTCTGGAGATGAGGTGCTCGCATGTGGCGTGGTCGGCGGTGGCGACCATGTCCGTCCTCTCAGTCTGTGGCTCGACCTGTCTTGAAAAGGGGGGCCCTGCCCTGGCCATTTCCTTCTTCTGCTGCATCCACAGGGCCCGTGGCTACCAGCGGTCGTGTGGGACAGCGAATTACCGCCTGTTGGAGCTTGGGCACCTGCCATGGCCCTCTGCTGCTGACTATACCTTGTCGGAGCCCACCGGACTGGAGCTGGCAGAGCTGCCTGCTGTATGATCCCGTGCTGATGCTCAGGTGGGGCTCGCCTTGCCGGATCCGTTTGAGGCCTACTACCTCATTGCCCACCACATGGCGGGGCTGGGCTACCGCCGGGGCATGCTTCAATGGCCCCACTACATGCATCTGGTGGGCCAACCCATCTCGGGCCCCTTCGTGACCCCGTGCAGTTGGCTGTGAGGCCCCCTGTGTATTCGTTGCCAGGAATGTGTGCCCCACCGTGTGCTCCCTGCACCTCCCTGCCAGCTTGGGGCACTGGCCGCTTGCTCCCTGCCATCCCGGTCTCGCGGCTGTTCTGGCTGGGTCGGTTGCCTCCGTGCTGCTCGCCTATGTCGCTGTGCCTCTCCACAAGCACCTCCTAGCCTCCACTGCCTGTGGTGTCCGTCTCCGTGGCCGGCCCACCCTTTGGCTGGTTCCTGCTGCCTGTGACCTCTCCCGGCTCTCCCCGTGGTGTATTCCTCCCTTGCACGGCCACCCACTCACCTGTGCCTGTGCCCTGCCCCCCCGGTGCCTCCGTGCCTGTGCGGGACTTGGGGCCCCTGGGCAGTGCCTGCCTGTTTCCTCCAGGGTGTGCGTGTGCTGCCTGCAGGATCCAGCTTGCCTCCGTCCCCAGCCATGCTTCTGCATCAGCGAGAGGGATCCTTGCTTTCTGGACCTGCCTCGGACTGCTCCAGTGCCTTCTCCAGTTGGGTTGTCCTCCCCATGTGACCCTGCTCCGTCCCCGTAGGGACCCCTGAGACTTGGGCTGTCTGTGTTGCTGTTGGGTGGCCCGTGCTCCCTGTGCTATCAGTGGGGTTCTGGGTGCCTTTCACCGTGTCCTGGACTATTCCAAGACCGGTCCCCTCTTCTTCCTTGGCCGGCCTGCCCCCCCCCCCCTCCCAGTGATGCTGTGTGTGTTGACGTTCCAGGAGTGCTCCCCTCTCCCTTCCTGTCCCGTTCAGGTGTGTGCGTGCTTTGTGTTCTGCAGTGTCCTTGGCTTCCCTGTGCCTGTTGTGTGTGCCGCCTCAGCTGCTCCTCTCCCTCCCTCCGTTTCCCTTGTGTGGGCGTTGCCTTTTGGCGCTTTTGGCTTTGTTTGCCCTCAGTCGGTCATGTCTGCCTCCTGTCCCGCCCCAGTGTCTTCTGGGTGTTCTGACCACGGTCCAGAATCGGCGTAACGTCTGTTGCGCTGCCCTGGGCCATGGTCCGGCCATCCATTTCCTTGCCGTGGTCCCGCTCCTGTCACGTCTGTTTGGGGCTTTCCTGGACCAAGGGAGGGGGTTAGCCAGCTAGCCACAGTTGGGAATCCACTATGGTGACCTGGGAGCGCGTAATGTCTGAAAATGTGTGCATGTGTCTCAAAGGCGATTACTAGGTGGCCAAAAAATTCAATCCAAAAACTAGCCTTTTCCTTTTAAAGTAATAATATAAGTCATCCCTATTAACAGAAAAATATATTGTGACATACCTTATCCTTCAGCAAAATTTCGTAAGTTGTCAAAAGGATGTTAAATTTTAACCTTTTTGTCTGTAGATGCATCCACTCATGAGTTCTTATCTATAAAGGAAATTTGTATATTTGTGAGATGTTAGACTAGCAAGTAGGAGCGAGGGGTGCAAACCTGATCCATTAAAGCCAATGGGAATTTTGCTTTTGGACTTCAATAGGATCATAAGTCTTTACAACATCAAGCTTTATGGTCCACTAACTTGACTAATTTTTAAGGAGAACCGAAGCATAGAAATAACATTTCAATATATATTTAAAAATACAAAATGAGAGATGACTACAAATAGGAAATATGTGGTGTAAGAAACAGGACTGATATGATAAGTGCCCCACACTTGCTCTTTAGTCCAGGAGAACGATCAGTAAGTTATTAAGTAATCCTATTCCTAAAGCAAACTAACTACTAAATGGATGGTACATAGCCACTTAACTGCAGTGTAGTTACTGGGGGGGGGGGGGGAGGAGGGGGAATGAGGATACCTCCCCATTCCACCCACAACAGGAAGCTTTCATAACTGCTAAGAAGAAAAGAGCCACTGCTACTGATTAAAGAGGATGTTAAGCAATAAAACCACAACACGTTTTTTTCTTTCAAGAAAGAAAAAAACAAAACAACCCAGCTCCATGACCACTAAAGAGCTTAGGAAAAAGTAAGAGGTCATAGATAAGAAGCTAAAATGGGCCCAAAGTCTAAATTTTCAAAGTTGTATTATCAAGCAAATAAATATTGTTAATGTTTAACCAAACATTTACATGATGAACAATCAGATGCTTGCAACAGTTCCATTATTTTTAGCACTATGCTTCTCATTAAAAAGGTAAAGATGATCTTACCATGTTTCTGCTGTTGATGTCTCCTAAATAAACTACAGCATTCATCTGAGGAGCCCACGTCTGAATTTCTCTTTGCCATGATGTCAAAGTAGAAAGTGGCACTACCAGCAAGAAAGGTCCATACAACTGGTGTTCATGAAACAAGTAGTTTAGAAAGGAGATAGTTTGTATTGTTTTACCTAGGCCCATTTCATCTGCAAGAATACAACTGTTCCCTCTATAAAATGAAAGAGATGTAAAAAATAAATTTAAAAAAATGTTTGGTCATGATCATATTTCTAAATACTAAGAAAAAAATTCATGAGATTTTTTTAAAGAAACTAAGTAGAAATTTTAAAATGATTTTCAAATATACTATCTTCTGAAGAAATTTAACTAAGCCAGTTGTTGATGCTTATTAGCAATGATACATTTGACATGAAAACAAAAGGAAGTTAATTTCAAATTAGTTCTCACACTACCACTTCAATACCTTAACTACTATCACTGGTCTATTTTAAAATGTGTTTATTAAAAATAAAACTATTAATTTTTTGCCCAATGCAAAGCAATAATTTATTTGAAAATGTGGATATAATTTTTGAAAATAGTCTTTCATCATGTACTTACTTGCACCAAGAGTGAGCAAGCCAGTTCAGTCCATTTAGCTGATAGTCTCTTAACTCTAAACCCTCAGAGCTTCCAATATAGTATGGCTGCTTCTTTAATGCAACAAACCTTGGCCTCTGTTTTAACACCTGCCAAAGGGAAAACAAATGTTAGCACTACTGCTGAATGCTTTAAATCATGGATGTTGAGAGAGAGAGAGAAAGAAATAACTCCGAGGTTAGTAAAAGCACCGGTGACATCCCAACTTCTGTTAAGTCATTGACAAAATTCCCTTTCAATTCCATGGTGTCAAGATTTCAACCAATTTTAAAAGCTTTAAAATCCATTCCTAAACCCTGGAACCTCAAGTCCCACACTTCTTCATTGTTTCAATTATCATAAAAATAAGAAAATTACCTTAAATCTATACATACCTTGCAGTCCTTAAAAGGAGTAGTCTTGGACTGATTTCTGCTAAAATACTCATCAATGCATGCTTGAAATTTTTTAGCAATGAGACCACCATCTTCCCAGCTGCACTCTGAGTAAGGGAGACCCTGCCATTTGCAATAATAATCTGGATAACCTGCTGCTGACTTTTGATTTGAATGAGCTGTGGAATATGATCAGAATACCAAATTAATATCTTAGTTTTCAACTAGACAAATAACTTCATAATAGATTCAACAAGTTTCACGCTAAAGGTGTTAACAAATGAGACGATAACCCACTGGAGTCCGTGCAGCCCCCACCCACTTTTAGCGTGTAGAGCCTATAAATGGACAGCCTCTGCGTGTATTTATTGTCCATCTGGGCAGTCTCTACTCAGGTTTAACAAGTCAAACCTAAAACATAGTCAGGTATTCTTCCCTGTTGCGCTCCACCCACCAACCCCCACCTTCCCAATATCCCGCTGCTTGTCATGACTCACAGCTGCGGTGAACTATGGAGAGAAGAAGTCACCTCAGCGGTTTCTTTCTCCCAGGTTATGACTTCAGGAGGCAGTCCAGAACCTACTATCCCCACTCACCCATGGAGGTGCATACTTGGGTTTGTACCTGCCACCACTTGGCAGCCGAAGTAACATTTTGCTATGCACAGAATGCTGGGTTTATTGAGCAAATTGCATATTTTATTGAGCGTCTATGAAAACTGAAAGCAAAAGTAAAAATTCAAAGCAAAGGCAATCAGTCCAAGCTATCAGGCTTTGCACTTTCTCAGCTTGGTTTCTCACATCCATGGCTCACAGTACAATTCACGGCTCACTGGCAGATAGCAGTACAGTTTTATTGGGGTCTCCCCCACTGTGGGGTTGGAAATCTCTCCCGGTTCACATAAAACCTCCGGTCAAACATGCACCTTTTGTGCCCCCTTCTCCAGCATAACCATACAGTTGGGGTGGAAAACATCCCTTCCCACCAGGGCACTCTGTGCTTCTAGGATTATCCAAACCTTGTATAGGGCAGGAAGCTGTCCATCAGTGGGTTTCACATTCCCTATATACCAAGTCACTTGTTTCCCCACAAAGATTCAGCTTCACCATCTGATCGAGGCACTCCTGGTCGTCTTGTGGGTATCCTCTCCCTGTCACGAAGGCAGTCATGAGGGAAACAGCAGGGAAAGTTCAGCCTCCATTAGCAACTTGCTTACTTCTGGGCTGTGCATAAACATCAAAGTCACGGTCTCAATCTCATTCCAATCTCTCAACTTGTCTGGGGTTTCCATTCTTCTATGCTGCTGAACTCTGAAGTGCAGCAGGGCTGTGCAGTGTCTGGTCTCCATCATGCATACATGGAACCCTACATTGTGTGCACATGCCACAATAGGAGGGCATAGCCAGCCTGGCAAGATGGGTTTGACAGTTCTCTCTGCACATAAGGCCTCACCCAAATGTTAGCAAAGGCCAAAAGGTATCCATCACGTCCCAGTCCCGTACCCCAGGTGGCCACAGCACCCACAGACGAAAGTCAAAACCATTGGGCTTTCTCTGGCAAGCAACCTGCAGCAATAGCTTTGCTGACTTCCTTCACTTCAAATTCTCTCTCCTCCCTTATTTCTGCTATCTCCCTCGCTAGACAGCATTACTATGCCTCCCTGTTCTTGAGTCCTGTTCTTGGGAACCTCACTGCCTGTTCTGAACCTTTGACTCCCTCCTCAAGTCGCCATCCTCCTCCTCCCTTTCTGCTCAGGATTTCACTTCCTTCTTCACCCCCAAGGTAGACAAGATCCGCCTCAACATCGCGTCCCACTCCTCTTCCTACCACCTCCCCCTCTGTCTCCCTTGAGGAAATCTCTTCCCTGCTCTCTTCCTCCAAAATTTCCACTTGCCCCCATCCCCTCCCCCTTCCTGACCTGCATTGCTTTCACTGTTGCCCCATCCCTCCTGCACATCATCCTCTCCCTCTCTACTGACTCCTTCCCCTCCACCTTCAAGCACGCCACTCTCTTCTAAACTCAAAAAGTCCACTCTTGACCCCTCTGACTTTTCTAGCTACCGCCCTTTCTCACTCCTTCCTTTTACTTCCAAGCTTCTTGAACGTGTTGTCTATTCCTGTTGCATCGACTTCCTCTCTGCCAATTCCTCCCTTGACCCCCTCCAATCTGGCTTTCGCCTCCTTCACTCCACTGAAACTGCTCTCGCTAAGATCACCAACGATCTTCTTGTGGCTAAATCTAAACAACTCTACTCAATTCTTGTCCTCCTTGACCTCTCTGCTGCCTTCGATACTGCGGACCACTCACTCGTGCTGGACTCGCTTCACTTCCTTGGCTTCTGTGGCTCCGTCCTTGACTGGTTCTCCTCCTACCTCTCTGACCGCTCCTTCAATGTGTCTCTTGCCAACTCCATCTCCTTTCCCCTCTCGCTTGGTGTTCCTCAGGGCTCTGTCCTTGGCCCTCTCCTCTTCTCTATCTACACCCTGTCCAGCGGCAGATCCAGAAGTGATGTGGATGGGGGGGCTGAAGTCCAAAGTTAGCATAGCCCTGCCCTGGTGACCAGGCCCCACCTTCATCCCTCATGCACGCTCCATCTCTCAGGCTACTCATCTCTCATGCACACTCCGCAGCCAAAACCATCCACCTTGCCAGTCACTTTGACCACGTTCAGCCCCTCCTCTCTGACCTACACTGGCTCCCCTCTACATAAACACATTCAGCACAAGCTCCTGGTCTTCACCTTCAAGGCTTTTCATGGCCTTGCTCCTCCGTCTCTCTCCGCTCTTGTATTCCACCATGCTCCTGCCTGGGAGCTTCGCTCATTCCCTGCCCACACCCTCACCTGCTCGTGAACCCCTTGCTCTTCTAAACATCTTTGCCCCTTCTCCCATGCTGCCCCCATACCTAGAACTTCCTCCCCGGATACATTCGCTCCGCTCCCTCCCAACTTTCAAATCCCTCCTGAAAACCCACCTCTTCCATCAGGCCTTCCCTAGCTTGTCATGAGTGATACCGCATCCTTTCTCCCTCACTCAGAACCTAATTCCCTGTAACTAAGCAAAGCACATAAGCCTGCAACTTTTCAACCTCATCAATGTACTCCTGTCTTTCCTGATGTTTACCTCTCCCTCTTATCCCCCTCCCTTGTGTCTCAGACTATAAGCCCCTTAGGGGTAGGGACCTGTCTCTGACTGTGGATTGTACAATGCCAGATACATTGCCAGAGCTATATTAATAATAATAATAATAATAATAATAATAATAATAATACTACTGAAGGGACATTTCAAGCATCTGTATGTTGCATGTTTTTAACCTTTTGATTTTTGTAACAACTGTCTAACTCTGCACCAATTTTCCTTGTTTACTTTAACTTGAACTTTCATTTAAAAAAACCTCCCCCACCCCCGCAAAAAAAGAACATCTTTCTTTTATCATAAAGCTGGTATGTGTGCATTTGCTGAATTGTTACAAGATTCTGAAGTGCTCCTCTGTTAGATACCGAGGCGAGATGACCCAAATACATTTCCTAAAACTGCAGAACCCCTCAAAATTACAGGTGACTAAATGTTTGCACTGCACTGGTGAATCTAGTTGCTCATGTTTAGATTAACACACCATCTTGCCAGAGTGAGTTGAGAGACCATGGGTCTCAAGAGCAGTAACCTGTGAAGATTACAAATGGGAAACTGAGTCACAGCTATATTTGGAGGTGCAGTAGGGGTGTCAGAGTAATCCCTCAATCTCCCCATTACAGTAAGAGAAAGTGGCTATTTGGGGAAGCTAAGTGTCTGAAAATTGTAAATAGTAGGAACCACAAAGGCAAACAAACCATCAACCAGCTATACTACTACAGAGAAAAAAGAAAAGAAAATATTTTGTCTATCCGAATGCAGGAGAAATAAAAAACCCGCTCCTGCCGGTCAGAAGGTAGACTGAGGTGATCGGGGCAGCTCTGGCACGCAGGCGCACAAGCAAAGGCTGTTTTTCTTCTGCCTCCTGTCAGTCACCCGCAGAGCTACCCGTGCGGAGGATTGACCAGAGGCAGGGGGAGAAAGAGCACAGCGATGTGGGTGCCCATCTTGATGGAGAAGCACACAACCATCACCGTATGGAAGCTCACCACCCAGACTTCTGCCACTCTGTTGTCCAGCAATTTGGCATTGGAAACCTCCATGGTGGACACTATCCTTGGCAAGGTTTGCACCAGGATTGTGAAGTGCTGCTGGATTGGATGGTGACCCCAATAAGATGGAGGGCATGAGGGGTTCCCCAAACTGTATAGCAGCAATTGATGGGAACCAGATCACCATCATCTGCCCGCTCAATAGCAAAAACAACTACTTGAACCACAAGGGGTGGTTCTTTGTGGTTCTCCAGGTCTTAGTGGACCACCTTGTCCAGTTTGTGGATTTGCATTGATAGGGGTGGGAATTCTGGTTCTCCCGAGATCCAATATTGCCGGTATTTGGGTGTATCGGCGTAATCTGATAAATCCAATATTTACCTGTACCAGCATACCGGATTTTTAACATTGGCCGCGGTACTGGATTTTTTACATTGCGGCCATTGAAGTCAATAGCCGCAATGTAAAAAATCTGGTATGCCGATACCGGTAAATCTGGTACCTGGGAGATCCGATACTGGTACATCCTGTATCCGGTATTCTTCCCGGTGTCCCACCCCTAATGTGCAGGCCAGGTGGTCTAGGAAGAATCATGAGAACCACCAGTCCCCCCTCTTTGGCTGCATATACACCAAGAACCTTGGACCCACCGAAACCTGTGCTGATGGGTTGCTTATGTGGCCTGTTGTTCTGGCAGACCCTGCCTTCCCACTAGAAGCTCTGGCTTATAAACGCTACAGCACTGCCCACACCACAGAGCAAAAGGTACCTTCAACCGCAGCTCAGTGGCACCTGCTCTGTTGTGGAGAGGGCTTTTGAAGCAGCACTGGAAAGTAATTGCGGACAGGATACATTTTCAGCTAGAGACCACTCCTCTTAACCACCACTGTCTGTGTTCTCCCCAACATCTGTGAGACCAGTAGGGCCGTGTCCAACCCCCAACCAAGTTAGCTCCGGTGAGCCAGTGCTCCTATTCCAGACCAGCTGAACAGAGGGGAGAAGCGCATAGTCGGAGAGATCCAGGACACCTTATGCCAGCATATCAAACAAAATGCTAGTGCAAAAACCAAACATTGGTCATAAATAAAGCTATTAAAGCCTTTTAAAATGTTTCCTGTGTATCAATGTCTTCCTCTGGCCCATCCAGCCCCCCCCCCCATGGCATACTTTCTCTCCTGGAGCCCCCACCCTTCAACAGTGCTATTTCCTATCCTTTCCATTTGCTGTGTTTTCTCTATTGGCCTTCACAGGCTAGTCAGATCTTGGAATGGTAATAGGAAGCACAGAAGTGCTGCCGACTACTATGACCCTCTCCACTGCCCTCAAGAGCAGGTGCTTCCAACCCCCAAAGCGACTTATTGCTATGCCATACCACCATTCTCACACCAAGCTGTGCCCTTGTCATGGACGGACCATTATCTCCTTCAGGCCAGTCTTCTAGCACACCCCCTCCAGAAGGGGAAGGGACCAGTTAGGATGGTCCGCCCTCAGCGGCTGATGGAACCCCAGCGGTTCCAAGAGGTCCTGAGGGAGTTAACCTTGGACTTGGACGGTCACTCTGTGGATGAGCTAGCCCAGCATTGGAACAGCTTGCTGGAGGAAGCCACTGACAGGGTGGCTCCGAGGCGCCCTCTGCCTTGGTCTCATCACGGCAGGGCCCCTTGGTTTACTGAGGGGCTTCGGTGTATGAAGCGTGTAGGCAGGAGGCTGGAGCGATGCTGGCATCAGACTCGATCTGACTACGACCGTCTTCTCCATAGGGCCCATTTGCGGTCCTATGTTGAGGCTGTGACAACGGCAAGGAAGGAGTTCCTTGCTATCCTCATAGCGTCTGCGAAGTCACGCCCTGAGGAGCTGTTTCAGGTGGTGCGGGGGCTAATTAGTCCGGCCTCCCTCCGCCTGGATGGGGACTTGTCCCAAGTCCACTGTGAGGAGTTTGTCAACTACTTCGCAGACAAGATTGCTCGGATTTAGACAGACTTTGACGTTGGATATGGGGCAGTAGGGGAAGAGCGCGAGGTGATGGAGGTCCCGTCTGGTCCAGCTTTGTGGGGGGAGTTTCAGGAAGTGACGCCTGCCGATGCAGCGGATGTGTTGGGGTCTGTGAGGGCCTCCTGTTGCGAGGGTAGTGAATGCATCCTTGCAGCAGGGGAGGTTGTCGCCCTACCTCAATGAGGCTGTGGTGTGCCCCCTGCTGAAGAAACCATCTTTGAACATGGATGCGCTCGCCAGTTACCAGCCTGTCTCTAACCTTCCCTTTTTAGGGAAGGTTATTGAGCGGGCGGTGGCACACCAGCTCCAGGTGCATCTAGATAGCATCGGTTTCCTAGACCCTTTTCAATCTGGGTTCCGCCCCGGCTATGGCACTGAGACGGTGCTGGTGGCCTTGGTAGACGACCTCCCCCGGGAGATGGATGCAGGATGTTCAACATTTCTCATCCTGCTAGATCTCTCGGCCGCTTTTGA
>QEPC01012577.1:610975-632252 GCA_003113815.1 Sphenodon punctatus | reverse complement strand
TTCCTGGTTCGGAGGCTGTAGCTAGTGCAGAATGCGGCGGCTCGTCTCCTTACGGGGACGGGTCGTCGAGAGCACATTACACCTGTGCTCCGGACTCTGCACTGGTTGCCAATTGCGTGCCGAACCAGGTTCAAGGTTTTGGTGTTGATCTATAAGACCCTTCACGGTCTGGGCCCCTCGTACCTCAGGGACCGCCTCGCCCTCCACGCCCCAGAGCGGCTCCTGCGGTCGGCCGGAGGTGTCTTCCTGGAGGTTCCCCGTGTAAAGCAGGGGGCCACAATGGAGAGGGCATTCTCGGTGGCCGCGCCGCGTCTCTGGAACTCCCTTCCGGAGGAAACTCGCCTGGCCCCAAGCCTGTTGTCATTCCAGCTGTGTTGTAAAACCTGGCTGTTCGCCCAGGCCTTTGGGGTGGGGGGGAGGGTGGGTTAGGGTTTTTTATCTCCCCTACCCTGTTTATTGTTTTAATGTCAAATTGTATCCCAGGGCCCTATTTTAAAAACATTTAATTGTTTTGATTATCTTAAATTGTTTTATATTTGTTTTTATGTATTTTTTATTATTGTTGGAAGCCACCCCGAGCGGGTACAAATCTCAGAAATAAAGAGGGGTGGGGTACAAATCTCAGAAATAAATAAATTCTCCACATGCCTATCTCCCATTCTCATGGCCAGAGGACCCCCCAACCTCCATTTTAAGTACAACAGGCCCACCTTCCTTCCCTTCCAACCCCCCGTAGTGCCATACCACTACAATGGCCCCAGTGCCCCAAACCTTTCCCGAATAAGCACGTAAACCACCATGAGGTTGACGAGGAGTGGGATGAGGCAGCATGTTGGACTTGCTAGTTGAGGGGGAGGTGTACCTGGACCAGAGCGGGTTGAGTTTTTGCTGTAGGGCTGAATGCTGGGGAACCCAGGGATCCAGGTGCAGCAGCATAAACTGCCAAAGGGAGTTGGTGAATGACGCCTGCCCCGAGCAACAATTGTTACGCTTGTAGCAGCTACATGCTGGAGGCCTGGATCCAGAGAGACTGGGACAACAGATCTCCTTGCTCAGTTTCTCCAGCATACTGTCCGAGAACTCCAATTGCTGCCAAAGGCAGGCCCAGTACCTGTCCTCCCACTGGTGGTCCAGGTAGACCTTGGCAGCAAAGGCCTTGTGTTCTGCACACTTTCTGTTGCAAAAGATGCCGATGCTTCCGGGTCGTGCCCTGAATAGTATCCCTGATTTTGTCCACCCACTGCACGATCTCACTGGGCAGCTCGATGGGGAAAGCAAAATGGCCTTGAAAGCCTTGACCTTAGGACTGCTATAGGCCTACTGGGGCATAGACTCCACCCTGATTGGTTGGACTCTGTCCCCTGACTGGGGCATAGACCAGGTGACCTCCCACGAACCAATCCCAGCAGAGGTGAGATAGGACCTTAAAAGGGGCAGAGATTGCCCACATGCTCTCTCTTGCTCTGATCTTTGCAACCTCTGGATCTCTGCAAGCTGGAACTAAGGACTAGGCCCCACATGGTTGTACCCTCACCATTCTCAACATGTAGAGAGCAACTGTAAGTAAAAGATCTGCTGCCTGCCAATTACCAGCAAAGGAATGGTTTTAGGCAGTCACAATCCAAGTGGGTCCACGCACTCATGAATTGGACTCTGGAACTTGCTCAAGGACTTATCCTACCTTCTTACTCTTTAGTACCCGTTTGTACCTTTTTTGACCGTAACCAGTAAAGTCTGTTTCTCTTTGGTTCTCTTTTCCCTACTGTGTGCGTGCTCTCTTGACGAAGAGACACCTCTCTAGGCCTACTAAAGCACAACTACCAAAGGGGGTACAGGATTCTCCCTAAAAAGGGGAATCTGTGCTGGCTTTTCCAGCCAGGGCAGCTTCTGACAAAGATAAGCACCCCTGAGTTACTGCAAGGGCTTCTGCCTTAAGGAGCACCAGGGAAACGGGTGCCCTTGGGAAGCTGCAAGTGAGTAACAGCCTAGAGTTTGCATAACTCAGACTGTGCAAACTCTCAAGGTGAAATGGGAGTTTGAGTGGTGGCAGTGGAACAGAGGTTTTTCAGGAGTTTGTCAGCTGTTGGGGCCCCAGGCTCAGAGTTTTGACCAACACAGCGAGGCGGGTGGTTCAGCTATATAACGTCCCCTACTGTGTTTCGTCACAAGCTCCCTCGCCAAATGCTCTGCGCATTGCCAGTTGCGGACCCACAGGTTCTGGTTCCGCAGGGCGCTTGTGACTGGTGGTTCTGTCTGCACTCATTGCAATGGCACACCTGTAGCAAGGCAACAAGAAAAGTCATTAGTTCAGACTGCCTCACCCCACCCCGGTGCTTAAGCCCCCTCCTGCCCTGCCCACCCAATGCAATGACCCTCTGCCCACGCTAAAGAAGTGAAGATGAGTACCTGGTATAGGTTGCTGCTGGGGAGGGTGTTGAGGTGGGATCTCTGGGGCACATGGGTCTTCTCCTGCGATCACTATAGAGAAGTGAAGAAAATAGAGAAATCAAGCACCAACATTAGTGCCCTCGCCCCTTCACTCCATAGTCATCATTTTGGCTTCCCTTCCTCCAAAGAAATTGTCCCACCATGGTGCCTTTCCCAGCCCGCTGCCATGCCGTAGTGCTGCTCCCTGTCCCCCACCCCCACCAGCCTATGGTTCTGCCATGGTGCTTTCTCACTCATTCCTGCACATACCATTCGCCTCCAGTGCTGCTGTGTCCTGAGAAGCATCCTGCTGCTTTCCAGTGCTCTCCTAGCCACCTGTGAACACAGAAAAGAAAGGAAACCACATAATCAGATAATAAACGAAAGCCTTTACCATGCAGCTGTGCAAACACAGCCCCTCCCCCTGCCACCAGGTGCATTAACTTATCTTTTTACTCTGCCTCCGCTATAAACGTGGCCTCTGGCTCCCCCATACCATCTACGAGCACCTCTGATAGTACCCCAAACAGAGGTTGACTCTCAACATTGAGGGGATAGGCTGCCAGAATCATGGTCCTCTGGCTCCGGGGCAGGTCTCTGCCGGCAATCACGGCTTCTGTGAGGGAAGCGGGCAGTGGGGTAGCCATATAGACCCGCTTCTGGCCCCTGGTAAAGGCAGTGTCATAGAGGCAGGATGCCATGATGGCTTCATCCACGCAGAGGACCCAGTCCAGCAGCTCATAATAGGGAGAGGTTTGCCTTCCACAGTCAGAGGTAAAATCATTGTCCTAGATCTCCTTGTGCCCCCCTGCACAAGTCCTTGGCCTGCTGCTGCCACTGGTTCATGTCCCTGTTTTATTCTTGGACTACTATTTTTGCCAAGATTTTCTGGAACAATGCCTCATTCCAATAGTGCTTGACCAGGGAATATTGTACCTTCTGCTCCCCACATAGAGCAGTGAGGGCATTTGTCTCTTCCTCACTCTAGGAATACACCTCTGGCAGGCAAATGTGTAGGTGGAGAATGCTTGAGATGGAACACTGGAGGTAGCAGTGCTTGTACCTGCCTGTGAACACAGAAAAGGAAAACCCCCCACATAATTGGATAACAATGAATGGAAGTATTTATCATGCAGCAGTATAAATGCAGCCCAGCTCCCACCAGGTGCATTAGCTTACCATAGTTGACTGCCTATTGTTCTGATTCATGACGATGGAAAGCCTGTGGTAGTCGTTCCTTAGAATGTAATGGCTCATGAAGAGCAGTGTTGGACACATGCTGCAAACCAAGACAAGCTGGGACAACGCAGGTTTGAATGTGGCACGCATTGGGTTTTTAAGGCAGACAGAGAGCAAGAGTAGAGGGGCAGGAAGCTGTCACTACTCGGAGCGTTCTAGGCTTTTCGCCTCCGACTCTATGGTGCTGGCAGATATGTATGCCCACAAGGCTGCATATAATCTAACTGATGGAATGCAGACACGCAGGTGTACATTACCCTGCATTTGCCTTCATGGCAGGCTCCACATGCTCCGAGACTCTGTCGTTAGCGGGACTGCATGTCTGGTGAGTGAAAAGACCATGTGGCCGGCAGGAGTGAACACCTAAATAAGTGGGCAGGTGGACACCCACCTGGCATGGGCTAATGTGGGCTAACGTCTCATTTGTTAACATCCTAAAAACACACCATGGCTAACCTTATTAAATACCAATTACATTCTCATTTAAAAGTTTTGAGGGTCTGTTTTTTTTTAAAAAAAACAACTTTCACATATCAAAAAAATATAGAAGCAATACCAGCATATTATCCTTATCATCATTTCTACTCTCAATTTTGCCACGTACCAATTATTCTCTCTACTATTTGATATTGTTTATGCAGATCATCTGTAAGTTCTTGCTGGCAGTTATAATATTCCACATCTTCTGGAGAAGCATTTTTCAACCTGAAAAGAAAATTGAACACAACACATTATCTTATTGGTTCCTAAAACTGAGAGAATTTGATAGGCCTCTAGCTTTCAACATAACATCCCGGGAAACAGCCTAAAAGTTTATTTGAGAAAGGCAGTAAAAAAGTGTATGTGTGTGCGCGTATATGTGCGTGTGTGTGCAGGAAACCCAGCATCATTTCTTTTCTGAACTGGTGCCTGCTGTTTAAGTAGCATCCGAGGAAGGACACCAAAGCATCGTCTAAACAGCAGGTTAACATGAAATAAAGGATATGATTTCAGTATGACAGTCAAGATGTGCTAACTAACAAGTTAAATCGAATGCAGGCTATAGCATGTTTTTGCTAACACTATGCATGGTCTAGGGCTGTTAACACAAACGTAAGGTAGTCAGTACTGATGTACACAGCCAGTGAATGTGCTGATACATTGTGGCTAATGTGTCAAAAAATCCACCTCTTTACCACATTAAAAATCATATAACAAGCCCTACAAGTCTGTTCTAGGGGCAGCTATAAACAGAGAAAATATGAATGTATTACATATTCTCAATAATATGAATGTATTAATATTCTCCCTGGTTCTTCCTAGATCGTAAGGATTTTTGTGTGTTCACAATCCACAAACAAACAAAAAACAGTTAACAACTCCTGCACACCCCTACCAGGCCCCGCAGCTGTGCCAACACCACTTCATGACCAACTGTATCAAAGGGTGCAGAAAGATTTAACAAGATCAACAAAGTAGAATTCCTCTTGTCTATCTTCAGGCAGAGGTCATCAGCCAAAGCCACAAGCATAGTCTCAGTGTCATACCCAGGAAGAAAACCTAACTGAAACTGGACTAGGAGTGCAACAGCATCGAGATATGTCTGCAGCTGTTGGGCAACCACCCATTCAATAATAGTCCAGAATGTCTAGTCCTAACTGTTAAACATCTTTGCTTTGCATTATGGGGCAAAACATTTGAAGAGGGCTCAACATCCACTTCCACTATTCCAAAATTACAGAGAAGCGTTACTAAAACATCAAGGCTGCAATCCTAAAAACATTTACTTATGAGTAATTTCAATTTGTTTCAACGGGGCTTACACAAGACTAAGTGTCCTTAGAATTACAGCCTTATACTTTTCTTAAATGACAGTGATTACCATGCTGGTTATCCATGTTAAATATATCCCTCCCTGGATACATTCGCTCTACTCCCTCCCAACTTTCAAATTCCTCCTGAAAACTCACCTCTTCCGTCCGGCCGTCCCTAGCTTGTCGTGAGTGATACTGCATCCTTTCTCCCCTCACTCAGAACCTAATTCCCTGTAACTAAGGGAAGCACATGAGCCTGCAACCTCATGAATAATATACTCCTGTCTTTCCTGATGTTTACCTCTTCCTCGTATCCGCCTCCCTTGTGTCTCGGATTGTAAGTCCCTTAAGGGTAGGGACCTGTGACTGTGGATTGTACAGTGCCAGGTACATTGCTGGCACTATATTAATTATTATTATTAATAACAACAACAACAACCACCAACAGAAGCCTTTAATTTCAGAGTTTCTGATTGCACTAAATAACCACAGCTGGATCCAAGCACCAGTCAGAGAAAGGAGGCAGCTGTGCTGATACACTGTGGCGAATGTGTCAAAAAATCCACCTCTTTACCACATTAAAAATCAGTTCAGTTGAACTGAACTGCCTAGCAAAATGAACGGAATTTAGTTACTCTTCTTCAGAAAAAAAATAATTTCACAGTTAGTACAATGAAAACGTCTACACAAAGAAGAGCGGTCACATCAATATATAGTAGTAGCCCATTACCCTTCTGCTTATCTTGATACTACATCATTTATATCCTATGCTGGGGCGGGGAACCTCTTCCATCCTGGAGGCCACTTTGAAAATTAGTACAAGCTCCAAGGGCCGCATACAAGTTGGGGACAGGGGCACTTATGGACTCAAGAAAAGGAGGGTCCAGATCATGAATTTGTATCATGGATCTGTCCCCCATCCTTGTATGCACATTCTCATTTTTGCTCCCTTCCTCTGAAATCAGTTAGTGGTTGGAGGAAGGAACTGGATCAAGGAGCTAAAGCAAGAAATTGAAAAGGTGCCACATAAAAGCATGCTGTGGGCTGCACTTGGCCCCCAGGTCTGAGGTTCCCCACCCCTGCCCTATTAACTAAAAAACTTTAAAGAAAGGTCATATCTACACATGCATAACAGCTACTTATTAGAATCCAATCCAACAAAATGCTGACTATCCTCACAACTCAAATGCAAAACATTAAGGATGTGTTATTTTAAAGGGTCCTTTCAAGTGTGTCTAGATGGTTTCAATGTTTAAAAATTAATTTATAGCCTCATCATACATATATCCAAAGAAAAGGCAGATCCCATCATAATTACTATATAAATACACATGCTAGCACACAATAACCATGATCCTACTGTTCCCAGCACCAGCGCAGAGGCAGCGCTGAAACTATAGCGCTGGGTGGATTCTCACCCACCCAAAGTGCTGCGTGTCTGGTGTGCCAAGACCGCCAGGCTCATGTTTATTTATTTATAATAAAATTTATATGCCACCCCCTCCTGCCACAGGAATCTCGGGGCGGCTCACAACATTTAAAAGAACATTTTAAACATTAAAAGCAAACAATAATTACAATTAAAAATATAAAACCCCATCCCCCCCTACCCTAACCCAACCTACCCACCCCATCTCCCTCGGGAAAGGCATGGCGGAACAGCCAGGTCTCACATCGTCTACGAAAAGAGGGGAGGTCGGCAGCCAAGCGGATCTCCAACAGGAGGGAGTTCCGTAGCCACGGAGAATGCCCTCCTTATAGTAGATATCCAGGAAACCCCGAGGAGAGCAGTTCCAGACGACTGCAGGTGTCGATCCAGGAACCAGAGGGTGAGGTGGTCCTGCAGATAGGCGGGGCCCAAGCCATTTAGGGCTTTAAAGGTCAACACCAACACCTTGAATTGTGCCCGGAAACCTATCGGCAGTCAGCACAGAGAGCGAAGCACCGGTATAATATGCTCGCGTCGGCCCATTCCAGTCGAGACGGGCCGCCGCATTCTGTACCAGCTGCAGCTTCCGAACCAGCACCAAGGACAGCCCCACATAGAGCGTGTTGCAGTAATCCAGTCTCGAGGTAATAAAAGCATGGATGGCTGTGGCCAGGCCCAAGTCCGAGACATACGGCCAAAGCCGACGCACCAGATGTAACTGGTGAAATGCT
This sequence comes from Sphenodon punctatus, assembly GCA_003113815.1. NCBI lineage: Eukaryota > Metazoa > Chordata > Lepidosauria > Sphenodontia > Sphenodontidae > Sphenodon > Sphenodon punctatus. The sequence continues at coordinate 624,633 of QEPC01012577.1, read as the reverse complement.
CCCTTTGTCACAGCCACCACCTGGGCATCCAGGCGAAGCTGTGGGTCCAGGAGCACCGCCAGACTCCAGACCTGATAAACCAGGGGAGGACATACCCCCATCAATGATGGGGGCCACCACTCCCTCGGCCTTCCCCACAACCATCACCTCTGTCTTGTCAGGATTTAGTCTCAGGTGGCTCGCCCACATACAATCCTCCACAGCGGACAAACACCGAATAAGCACAGAGACTGTCGGGCCTGAGTCGGAGAAAAATGAGACGCACAGCTGGGTGTCATCAGCATATTGATGGCATCTCACTCCATACTCCCTAACAACCTCCCCCAAAGGCTGCATATACACATTGAACAAGAGAGGGGATAAGATGGAACCCTGCGGTACGCCACACGTGAGGCTCCAGGTGGAGAAGATGAAAACTGCCCCAGCACCACACGTTGGGTTCTCCCAGCCAGGAAAGAGCAGAACCGTTCAAGAACAGTCCCGCCAATCCCTGCCCAGTCCCGCAGCCGAGTCACCAACAGGTCATGATCAACGGTATCAAATACAGCCGAGAGATCTAACAGGATCAATAGGGTCAAACGACCCTGGTCCAGCTCACGGGAGAGGTCGTTGGCCAAGGCCACAAGCGCAGTCTCCATGCCATAACCCGGATAAGAGACCGACTGCGAGGGATCGGGAAAGTTAAACCGGTCCAATGCCCCCGAAGCTGCCAAGCCACCACCCATTCAATAATCTTCCCTAAAAAGGGAAAGTTAAAGAGTAGTCGGTAACTGGCAAGGGCGTCAACGTCCAAAGATGGTTTCTTGAGCCAGGGCCGCACCATCGCCTCCTTGAGACAGTCCGGCAGCCTGCCCTCGCCAAGGGAGGCATTGACTATCCCCACCAGCAGTGGCCCCAACATCTCCCGGGGATGGCTCTAGTTCACAATACGGGGCTCGAACAGTCCCAAGAGCACCCACCGCATCTGAGGGCGACACCGCCCAAAACTCATCCCATAAAACAGGACAAGAAGGGGGCTTCTACTGCCTCTGACTCGTTCTCTGCTAAAAGTGTCACATCAAAATTGTGGTGAATTTGAGCGATTTTATCAGCAATAAAAGTCCACAAACAAATCACAGTGAGCATTTGATGGTTCTACATCCAGGCAGAGGGAGGCCACACTGACCAGCCTCCTCACCACCCGGAAAAGCTCAGCCGGGTATGACTTAGCGGACGCAATGCGGGCAGCAAAGAAAACCTTCTTCGCTGTCCGCACCGCAACAGCATAGGTATGCAACCAGACTCTATGCCGCAATCAGTCAACTTCAGTACGCGAATGACGCCACTGTCACTCTAACCACCACCCTTCCCGCTTCATCTGCCGCAGCTCCCCGGTATACTAAGGGGAGCTGCGTTGTCGGCAATTCAGGAACGGATGCCTGAGAGCCACAGTCTATGGCCCCCGTCAGCCTGATATTCCACCTAGACACGAGGTCATAGGAAACATCCCCTAGAGCTATCTGGAACCTTCCAGGTTCCATAAGCCTTTGGGGGCAAACCAACTTAACTGGTCCACACCCTCCCGGGGGCAAAAATGTGCCAGGATATCCGCCCGGAGGAGATAATGATCCGTCATGACAAGGGCACTGTTGACCCTCCCCCACCAACGGATCCCCCGCCTCAAGGCCTGTGCAAAATATCATGTCCTGGGTATGTCCTCCAAAATGTGTGGGGTCCACTACTCTCTGAGACAGGCTCATGGTTGCCATGGCGGCCATGAACTCATGCTCCACCCCTCCAAGACTGGCGTTGGCGTGGATATTGAAGTCCCCCAGAACTATCATCCTGGGGACCGCAAGATCACCTCCGACACCAGCTTGGTCAGTGCATGCAGGGAGGCTGCTGTACAGGTGGGTGCACGGTACATCAGCAGTATCCCCACTCTGTCTCCGGCCAAATCCAACCCCAGATGGAGACCTTCTATACCCATGATAGGTTGCACAGGAAATCTCCTCACAGACTAGGCATCCTTAAAAATAATGGCTACACTGCCCCCCCTCTCACTTCCTCCAGCCGCGGCTGATGCTGCACAGAGTACCCAGCCAGAACGAGATCAACCAATATAGGCCCTGATTCAGTGTCCAGCCAGATCTCCGTGACACATGCGAGGTCAGCCGCCTGGTCCAGGATCAACTCCTGGACCGCAGTTGACTTATTAGCCGCCGACCTCGCATTTATCAGCATCAAACCAAGGCATGGGGCCCTCTGAACCCCGATCACCTCACCACCTGCTTGGGGGCCTGTGAGCGGGACAGAAACACACCATCTGTCCCCTCTCTAGATTGAACACGCCTCCCAGAAGGACCATAGTTTCCCCGGCCCAGAACGAGCCCTAAGGTTGCAGACCCCGCCCGCCCCGGATCTGCTCCAACCCCCCCAAAGGCTGCCCTGCCAGCCCCCCAAGAGAGATCCCCCACAGGAGTTCTCCCTCTAAAAGGGTTGCACCCCTCCCTCATACCGAGGGGGTCAGCCCTTCCCTCATGAGAAAAACACCCCATCCCCCACTACAATTCCCCTTATCCCCCTTAAAACAACAAAAAAGCCTCCCCCTCAGTCCCGCTAAGAGTACCCAAGGGTACCCATATGCTGGTACTCAAGGTGTATTGCTTTCCCTCCTGAGACTGACAGCACTGGCCATGCCTCATGCATGACAGAATGACAAGCCAGTGCCACCAGCCACCTTTTCATTGCAACGGGTTGCCTTGGCACATGGAACTCCACTGCAAACTCCCCGACACTGCCTGACCCGAGATGTGCATGGGGGCAGGCTGCACAACTGCAAGTTCTTGCTAGGGACATCAGTGCAGGAATGGCATGAGGGGTTCCAGGTGGAGTGCTTGGCCTGTTGGCGGAGGCCAGGAGGCTTGCCCTTCTGTAGGTTGCTTGCCATGCTGGTGGAGCAGGACTGCTCACCCTGATCTAGAAAACTAATAGGGGGGTGGGTGGAGTTGCCATTGCTGGAGGGGGCACGGAGGCAGACTAGGGGGCAGAGGTGTGCAGTCAGGTTTTACCAGAGAAGAGCAACTAGGAAGCAGTCACGGCCAACACAATCCTGATGTCCATTTATGTGTAGGACAGGCCCTGCCCACCTGTAGAGCCAGCCGGCCTTCTGACTGGATCTGCCCCAGTCTCCCAGTTGTCCTCTTTCACACTGGTAAGACTTGGCTTGGCCCGACCCCTCCTCCTATTGTGCCCCACCCCCATCCTTCCCTAGTGATTCCCACCTGACTCCCAGCAGGTGTGTGCTCCAGCCTGTATTGTTGTGGTCCACACAATCTGCTAGGTGGATCTGCGACACTTTGCACCAGACCACACTTGCTCCCACTGCCAGTGCAACCCCATAACTTGAATATGGTCAATGCGTTTATGAAACATGGCCATATACAATAATCACCATCGCTTGGTTTCCTGATCCTTTTTCTTATAGTTGTCCAGTTTCTTCATTCCTCTAACATTCTGCTGCTTCAAGGTTTCTTCAGTTTCCCATGTGTTATGGATATGGGACCAGCCTTTCCATTTAATCAGATACTGCACCTCTCCTGGCTCCTTTGATTGGTCAAACTCTGCATTTGGATCACCGTCTGCCTCAACTGCATAGATGGTGGTTGTAGCACCAGTGGCTAAAAAGAACCACAAAGTGAGCTTCAAACACAGAGCATCAACTTCAGTGCATCACCGAACACTGAATGCGTTATAAAGTACAGTTCACCAGTACAATATTAAATGTATATATTCCCCACCCCCACAAAAAATTGCTAAGTACTTTTGCAGTTCCAGACCATTTCTAAGTTATTTAAATAATTTTGCTATAGAAAAGCATACATAGTCAGTGAAACCACCTCAAAAGATTTGATTTAATATAAGAGATCATGACACACAAATCACATGAAAGGGAAAGAGGGACAGTGAATAAAATTAGAGATGCTTTTCAAATACCTATAATTCAGTGAAAGGAAACATGAGGAGACAGGCAAATTTATCAGGATATCATGATCTCACTAATTTGCAGAACTGCTACTTTTACTGGAACTTTCACATTACTGCGGATAGCTTTCTCATCAATAGCTATTACAACAAACTACCTCTGTCCTATCCCTGGCAAGTTGAGGTAACATGAATCATGTTAATTCCCACTCATGGATATACAAACAAAGGGGACAATCCAGCAGCCTTACGCCAACCCCAACGCGCGGCGCACAGGCAGAACGCGCACGCCCAGCACAGACACACAGGGCAAAAGTGCAGCCCCAGTCTATGCTGTGTGCAGGGCAACGCGTGCGTGGCCGAGTGGGAGCATTCTGGCTATGCGTGGTACATCAGGGTCAGCACAAGCACGCCGCTGGATTGTCCCCGTAATGTATAAATGTTCGTAAAGGATAACAGTTCTGCAGATAGGTACGCTCTCCCACCAACCCCATCGTCTTCCCCAGTTCCACGCCCCTTTTGTGATCTGCAGGCTATCAACCCTTTCGATTTTGCTTCCTCCCTCTCCCCCCTCCTGTCTTCTCCTCCTCTTCCCCTGACACTGCCATCTCTTCTCTCAACGCTTCTCTCGCCACCACCCTCTACTCCCTTGCCCCCCTCTCCTCCCGCCCCGTTTGACCCCCAAGCCCCTTGGCTCACCCCTACTATCCGCTATCTCCGTTCCTGTACCCAGGGTGCTGAACTCCTCTGGCGCAAATCCCGCTCCCACCCTGACTTCCTCCACTATACATTCTCCCTCTCCTCGCTCTCTTCCGTTATCTCCCTGGCAAGGCAACACTACTATACTATGCCTCCTGGGTCGAATCCTACTCTCGTGACCCACGCCGTCTCTTCTCCACCTTTGACTCCCTTCTCAAGCCCCCCAGCTCCCCTCCACCATCTTCCCTTTCTGCTCAAGATCTTGCGTTGTTCTTCACCTCAAAGATTGACAAGATCCGCCAGGACATTGCTTCCCACCCACTACCTCCCTCCAGCCTCCCTTGAGGAAATCTCCTCCCTGCTCTCTTCTTCCAACCCCTCCACCTGCGCTCTCGACCCAATCCCCTTCCGCCTCCTCACCTCCATTGCTTCAACTGTTGCCCGCCCCCTTTACATGTCATTAATCTCTCTCCCCACACTGGCTCCTTCCCTTCCGCCTTCAAGCATGCTACTGTCTCTCCCATCCTCAAGAAGTCCACCCTCGACCCCTCTGACCCCTCTAGTTACCGGCCGGTCTCCCTCCTACCCTTTGCCTCTAAGCTTCTGGAACGTGTTGTCTACTCCCGCTGCCTGGCTCTCCTCTCTGCCAACTCCTCCCTGGACCCTCTTTAATCTGGCTTCCGTCCCCTTCACTCCACTGAAACTGCCCTTCCCAAGATCACCAATGATCTACTTGTCGCTAAATCTAAGCGCCTCTATTCCATTCTTGTCTTCCTTGACACCTCTGCTGCCTTTGACACCGTCAACCACTCACTCCTACTGGACTCTCTTCGTTCCTTAGGCTTCTGCGGCTCTGTCCTTGACTGGTTCCTCCTCCTACCTCTCCGACCACTCCTTTAATGTGTTTCTTCCCAATTCAAACTCTTCCTCCCTCCCCCTCTAGGTTGGGGTTCACCAAGGCTCTGTCCTGGGCCCTCTCCTCTATCTACACCCTGTCCCTTGGCAAACTCATTGCCTCCCTCAGCTTCCAATATCACCTCTATGATGATGACACTCAACTCTCTCTCCACCCCCTCTCTCCCCCCTTCTGTCCAAGCTCGCCTCATCAACTGTCTCTCTGATATCTCCACCTGGATGTCCCAACGTCAGCTCAAGATCAACATGGCTAAGACTGAACTCCTTATCTTTCCTCCCTACCCTTCCTCTCCCCTGTCCATCCCTTCCCCAACGCATCTTTCACAAACTCCTGGTATTCACTTACAAAACCCTTCACAACCTGGCTCCCCCTTACCTCTCAGCCCTAATCTCCTTACACACTCCTGCACGCACTCTCCGCTCCTCCTCAGTCCCCTCCCTCGCTCTCCCTCATCTCCCCTGCTCCGCTAACCGCCTTCGTCCCTTCTCCCTTGCTGTCCCCCCATGCCCGGAACTCCCTCCCTGCCCACATCCACCTTGCCCCCTCCCTCCGCACCTTCAAATCCCTCCTCAAAACCCACCTCTTCCTCCCCGCATTTCCCAACACCTGTTAGAACTTTCCTCTCATTATTTACTGTCTGCCCTCCCCGCAGACTGCTGCCTAACTGCAACCAAGCCAAGCACGTGCACCTGAAACTTTGCATCCGCTTGAATGTTATTTATCCCTTGTCTGCCCCCTCCGTGTCTATTAGATTGTAAGCCATAGGCAGGGACCGCGTCTATCTTATTGTTCTGTAAAGCATCAGCTACACAGCTGGTGCTATACAAATGCTTGTAATAATAATAATAATAATAATAATGTTCAATATGGTACAATAACCCATGGGATCTTAGCAGGAAAGACTGGACTCTTACTGCAACATGTGAACCAGCCTGAAGTCCACTGTCTAGTTTTAAAGGGTCTCTTTCCTCAAACTTCTTCTCAAATCAATGTAAAAGAACAAGGCTAACAGAACTCCATTAAAACAGCAGTAAAAGAGTGCTCAGATTCACTGAGACATCTCAATACCTCCTTTTCTTCCAATACGGCTGTCCATAAATTTTTCTATAGTTTCAAATTCATCCTCTTCAGGTTGTGGAACATCTTCTCCACAAACTTCCAGCAAATCATCCGAATCTGTCTTTGTTTCTTCAGCTTCTTTATAACTAACATTGACTGTTGCCTGCCGGCGAGATCCTCTTTTATCATAATCATCATCATCTGATGAATCAAGCTGCCTTTTCTTTTGTCCTGCACTCTTTTTCCCACTTTTTGGTTTAATTCTTAAAAAGAATAGAAGTTGATACAAAACAAAGACATTTTAAAAACACATTCAGATCATCTGCCATTTCTTCTAATGCATTAAGCCAGCAATTCCCAAACTTCATGGCATGTGCTGCCCTGGGGTGACTGCAATGAGTCCTGGAATGACGCAAGAGTTGCTGGGTAAAAGTTGTACCTGCTGCTGCTGCCAAGCTCCCAGCTGCTCCTGCCACCACTGTCATAACACAGCTGCCTGGGCTGGGACTTGCACTGTAGGAGGGACGTGTGTAAGGAGGGGGGNGTGAAAGGGGGATGAACAGGGTTTCAAGATGGGTGGGAGGAGAATCAGGCTAAGATTGGGGTGGGTGAGCCAGAAAGGTGGCAAGTCAGCTGGGGCTGAACGAAGGGGTATGCAGGATGGGTAAGGATGAACGACCAAGTAGGGAGTTGGGCTAGGATGAGACCTTGTGAGAGGAAGAAGCATTCAGTCATCAAGGTGTCATGTCATTTTGGAGCCTGAAAAAGGCGGCACACGGAAAAGTTTAGAAACCACCATATAAAGCCTTAATCATAGTTGCTCAACTGTTGTGAATTCAGTTAGTGTCAAAAACAAATAGTTACACTGAACCACTATCTTGATAATTTTTTATAACTTCCACAAAACAGCTTCAACTCTCACTCTCAAGACAGAGCACTCTACAGATAAACAACGTTTAAGTTTGAATAGAGTAAAAATTCAAATTCTCATCACAAATCTCACCATACTATATTTGAAATTCCAGGTCATTACCTGCTTGGAGGCTTCTTGCTTTTGACTTTATTTTTTGGCTCATAGTCAGACTCGCTCTCTTCACAGCTGCTTTTCTCTCTATCTTCTTCGGATTCAGAATCAGAACCCGTTCCAGAGACAGACCCTGACCCAGACATTTGCCAGTCTTCACTGCATATATTAGAAAGCAAAAAAACAAAAAATATTTATATACACAGACTGCAATTTGAATTATACAAAAATTAATTTGCTGACAGAGTATTAAGATTTAATAATTTAGTATGTTCGTAAAAGTGTAACTACGATGGACAAAGTATAAGATTTTAGAATCTCCCAGTGAAGTCAAAGGAATGACTGGGCTAATTCTGGCCCCAAGCCTTTTGATATTTCGGCGGAACTGTAAGACCTGGCTGTTTGCCCAGGCCTTTGGGAGGGGGGGGGGGGGTGATTTTTAATCCCCCACCTATATATTTATTTATGACCGTATATGCCCTGTTTTATTGATATATTTTATAGTTGTATTTTAAATGTTTTGAAAATTGTTTTTATTGTTGTGAACCACCCCGAGCTGCATGGCAGGATGGGGCGGTATAGAAATCTAGAAAATAAATAAATAAATAAATAAATAAATAAATATAGTTCTCCCTCAATAAAGTCACACACAGTTTATCTGTATTCCAATATAGAATGGAAATCCTGAGTTAAAGTCACCACTTTAACTTGTATGCCACGTAAGCAGCGAAGATGTTGTAGTCTCATGTCTTGTGCTTGCTTCCATGTACCCACACTTTGCTTTGGACTTGACCCTCCTCCCCTACAGATTGGGGACAATACTGAGCAGTTTTCTATTCCAGGGCTTCATTTCCCCAATTTTTCAGTTAATATCAGCTGTTCTGGATGGCAGATTTAACGGCATCCCTCATGAATTAAGGTTTCGTCCATGTGGATCAAACCAGATTGAGGATCTGTTTCACTACTTATTTGTCTGCCCCTTTACTAAGGAAATTCGCTGAATTTCCATTGTACCATTGCTAAGAGGAAAATTACATTGGGATATTTGGGCAAAACTGATTTTTCTCCTGACAAATTCACACAAAGACATTATGCTGAAAGTAGCAAATATAGCTCATGCTTTAATGGCTCGAAGGCATGCTTGCATTCAGGAACTTGTGTGAATTTATTTGGAATGAAAGTATTTTTGTATATTCTGGATACTGAATTATTGAATTATAATTTAAATATTAGAGTTAAGTTTTTATGTTGGGTTTTTTTATTTTATCTTTTTACTTTTATTATAATTTTTTCTCTGAGAGAAACAACAAAAAAGATTTATACAATACAGATCTTTACACATACCTTATCTACAGTGCAAGGTAATACAACAATTTTTGAGTCCCAATACCATACATCTGACTCAGAAATATCAGTCAAAAAGTATTGTTTTATCATTTTGGAGAAGTTCTTCCTCTTCAATTGCTGAGATGATTGGAAACCACGCTGCTTCTAAGTCCTTTTTTTTATTCTTCAGCTTTGCCATCAACGTTTCCATAGCGAATAGGTACCGTAAGCGGGTAATCCATTCTTGCAATGACAAGGATCCAACCGTTTCCCAATGTTTGGCAATTATATTTACCGCAGCAAGGCACAGAATTTTACATGAGTCCTGATGTAATTTAAATATTGGACTTGTCGGGTATACTCCAAGTAGGGCTATCTCTGGTTTGAAGGGCACTAAAGTTTTGTTAACTTTATTTAGGAAAGTCCATACTTGTCTCCAGAATTCCTATACATCTACACATCCCCACAGACAATGCAGAAGAGTACCCTGTTGGCCACATCCCTTCCAACATGTTCCATTGCCATGTTATTTCCCATACTTTATCTACGAGGGCATCATATAATATCTACTTGTTGTTTTTAGTTGCATCTCTCTTACTTCCAGCGCAGATGCACAACTGTGCATATGCCTCCAAATCATTTCTCACTTTCTAAGGTATGCCACAACTTTTCTAGCCTGTGACGGGGTCAAGGGAGGGAGGATCACCTCAGGAAGGAAGGTGGGGTCCAGCCGTAGGACTACCGATTCCTTACAGAAGGTGCATCGAGACGGATCCATGGAAAGGGGTCCAATCTCTGATACTCTCCTGGCTGATGTGATGACAATGAGGAATGCTACTTTGATGGAAAGGAAGCAGAGAGAAACCTCATGGAGAGGTATGAACCGAGCCCCAGTAAGGGCCTGGAGTTCTACGTTGAGGTTCCAGTTGGGAAATCTGTGGACAACTGGAGGGGAGATGCGACGGGCAGCCCTCAAAAACTGTTTGATATGGGGATGATCCGCTAAGCGTTGTCCCATGTAAACCCCTAGGGTGCTGTCCAGGGCTGCCAACTGTCTAGTTAGGGTGTTAGGCCGTAGGCCCTTGTCCAATCCCTCCTGGAGGAATAGAAGGACTTGGGCCACAGTAGGGGAACAGGGTGGGACCTGATGGGAATGGCACCACTTGACAAATATCCCCCAGGAGCACTGGTAAATGCACAGAGTCGACTTGCGCCTAGATTCCAGGAGTGTCCAAATGACGGAGTCGGACTAGCCTAACTTCAGCATGGCTGCGGTTTCAAGAGTCAGGCTATTAGTTTCAAGAAACTCTGCTGTTTGTAGAACAGGGGGCCCTGGGCTAACAGGTCCGGAGTGACCGGGAGCTCCAGGTGATTCCCTGCAGATAGAGTGATCAGGTCGGGAATCCACGGCCTGCGGGGCCAGAAGGAAGCCACCAGGATGACTGTGGCCCATAGTTTCTTGGCTTTGTGAATCATTTGACTTAGTAGTGGAAACAGTGGAAAGGCGTAAAGGAGGCCCACGGGCCACTGTTGATTGAGGGCATTGTGTGCTTCTGCATTGGGGTGTGGGCCCCTGCTGAAGAATCGATATGTCTTGGAATTGGATGGGGAGGCAAACAGGTCCAGTACTGGGAGGCCAAACCTGTGGACTATCAGACTGAAGGCCGCTGGACTGAGGGACCATTCCCCCAGGTCTACTGATTGGCGGCTCAGCCAGTCCACCTCCACGTTGTCCGCCCCTGGGATGTGGAGTGCAGTGAGTGAGAGGAGATGGGCTTCTGCCCAGAGTAGCAGTCGTGTGGTTTCCCTGTGGAGGGTCTGGGACCGTGAGCCTCCCTGGTTGTTGATGTAGGCTAGGGCAGTAGCGTTGTCCATGAGAACTAGGACGTGTTTCCCTAGCACGTGATGGGTGAAGTGCCTCAGAGTGAGTCGGACTGCCTTGAGTTCTAGCCAGTTGATGCTGTGCCTGCAATCTCAGGCAGACCAGAGACCCTGTGCTGTTTCCGTCCGTAGGTGGGCTCCCCAACTTGTCAGACTGGCATCCATTGTTATCGTCAGCTTCGTTGGTTCTGTCAGAGCGACTCCCCGGTCGAACCTGTGAGGGTCCTCCCACCAAGAGAGCGATAGGAGGGTCTCTGGGGTGACAGTAGCAGGTGAGCTGTTGATGGTGGCTGTCTGCCATGGGCGGAGCAGGCTCTGAAGATTCCGTGAGTGGAAGTGGGCCCATTGAAGGTGGCGGGTGCAGGAGACCATCAGGCCTAGCAGGTATGGAAGCTTTAGCAATGGAGAACGAGGCTGCGTCCGTACCAGCTTGATCAGCTTTCGGATTTTGTGCTGTCATTGTGCCAGGATGAATACCCTGTTCAGGACCGTGTCGATGATCACGCCTAGGTGCTGTAGCCATTGTGTGGGCATGAGGTGACTCTTGTCCCAGTTGATTAGGAACCTGTGATATTCTAGGTAGCTGATGGAGCGGTGCAGGTGGGCCAGGGCGAATTGTTGAGATGGAGCCCTGATGAGCAGGTCGTCAAGGTACAGGAAGATGGCTATCCCTTCCAGGCGTTGGTTCACCACGAGGGGAGCCAGGACCTTGGTGAATGTCTGCGGAGCTGAGCCTAGTCCAAAGGGGAGGGCTTGGTATTGCCAATGACTGCCCTTGTAGCAGAAACGTAGCTATCTCCTGTGGGCTGGTAGGATGGGTACATGGAGGTAGGCATCCTTGAGGTCCAAGGATGCCAGCCAGTCATTCTTTGAGAGAGATAGCGAGATGGATGCCAGTGTTTCCATATTGAAGTGTTGTGTGCGGAGTGCCCTGTTCAAGCGCTTCAAGTTGAGGACTCCTCTCCAGTCTCCTGTTTTCTTCTGGACCAGGAAAAGAATGGAGTAGAGCCCCCCTCCCCCCTCTTTCATGCCATGGTACCCTTTCTATGGCTCCCATCTGTTGGAGTCTGTTCAGTTCTGCAAGCATCGCCGATGTTTGGAGGTCATGTGGGAGCGAGAAGATACTCAAAAGAACTCTCTTGGACTACGTTTGAACTCTATCGAGTATCCCCTCGACACTGTTTGCAGTACCCAGGCATCTGTGGTTGATTGTACCCACCTGGGGGCGAACTGAAGTAGCCGTGCTGGGGAGAGGTTGGGTAGGAGGATGCAGAATAGTCATGAGTCCTGCTTGCGGGAGGGGAACCCCAACTGATGAGGGAATTGTTGCTGAGATGAGAATCTGTTGGGTTTTGCTCCACATCCTCTCTGACTTCTGTTGCGTGCCTGAGAGTTCCTGGTGTTGCCTGAGGCCTGACCACATCTGGGTCCCTGAGAAAAACGGTGGAAGGGGCGAAAAAAAAGTCTGGACCTGGTTCAGAGAATGTTTCCTTTCCTTGTTGGATGCCTCAGCAAGGGCCTTATCCAATGCAGAGTCGAATAGCTTAGCCCCCTTGTAGGTACTATTGCCCAGGAGATTTTTTGTGTGAGGGTCCGCCCTCCAGGATCGGAGCCACAGACTGCGCCTGGCTGCCACGTTAGCTGCCATGCCCTTGGCGGCCCAGGTAACCATGTCCATGGACAAATCTATTAAGAACGGACGGGCCAGTGTGACTTTGGTGGCTACCTTACGAGAGAGAGCGGAGGAGATGCTGGGGTCCTTACCCAGTTTAAACCACTTCATAATTGCTCTAGATACATAGGAGGCGGTGGTGACCATCCGCAGTACGTTAGTCAGAGCCTCGTAACTTTTCCTGAGGCCCACCTCTACGTCCTTGTCGGTGGGCTCCTTGGGAAGGAGGTCCCCCTCAGCGGGGAACACAGACTGTTGGGCGAGAGGCAGCGGTAGCATCGACCTGGGGTAGTCCGAAAATCAGGTTGCTTTGCTTGGCAAAGGAATAAAGGAACTGCTGGACTCTGGATAATTTGGAAGACTTGGTGGGATGTTTCCATTGTGCCCTTAGTATTTTTTCGAATGCCCTGTCTAAGGTGGTGCCTCTAGAACTGTGGTCCAGTTTAGGGATATAATCTCTGTCAGAATCCTCCTCCTCTGAGGAGGAGGAGTCAAAGTCTTTTTCTTAGGGGCTTTGGGGGCTGATCTTAAGGACCCTTTCCGCCCGGGTAATTCCCTGCCCAATTCCCTGTGACCCTTAGACAGCAAATCTTCCCATTCCTGGGGCTCGCCCTCTGAGGACTGGAAGTTGGAATTGGAAGCTGCAGACACTGAATCCTCCTCTGAAGTAACCTCTCTTTCTCGGGGGGGGGGGGGGGGGGGGGGAGAGAAGGGGAATAGCCTTGTCTTCCGAGGAGGAGGAGCTGAGGAGATCCTTAACGGATCGCTTCCTGGAAGGCTTACGTTTGCCTTTCTGCTTGCCCTTCCCAGCAGCCTTGGATGCTCCTTTAAATGAGGCTTTGGGGGCGAGGGGAGGGGGAGCAGTGTCGCTTGCAGGAGCGCCGTGCTCAGGCTTGGTTCCCCTCTATGCTGGCTAGCACTCCCATCATTGATTTAAGGGCATCCAGCTGTAGCTTTTGGAAGGGATCTATGGAAGGGGGCCCTCTTACTTACAGGGAGGCAGATGAGGCTGCCTCCTCCCCCTCCATTGCTGAGAGACTCTGGTTCTCCTCGTAGTGAGTGCACGCCGTGGCCTGGGTCTAGGGGGATCTGGGTGTGTGGGGGGGGGGGGGGGGGGG
>QEPC01012577.1:591461-609319 GCA_003113815.1 Sphenodon punctatus | reverse complement strand
GGAGGTGGCCCTCCTCCAGGGAGGATTTGGATTCCCTTTGTGAGTCTCCGTCTGAGTCCTGTACAAGGCCTCTCTGTGGGCTTTTGGAGCAGCACACCCTTCCCTTCCCCTTCCTCGCCTGACTTACCCTGAGGGTTCCTCCTCAGACTTACCTGAGGGTTCCTCCTCAGAGTGGGAGCGATCCTCTGGGGAGTCAAGTAGTTGGGTTCTGACTTTAGCAGGTTTTTTACCCTTTCCCGCCTTTTTTCTTGCTTTTTTGCCCGAGTCTGAAGCAGTAGAGGGATAACATCTCCTCTTTGCTCTTGGGTGCCCCGTCTTCCTCGCAGAGCCAATTCTTCCCAGTACCTCTCCTAGTTCCTGGAGGGAGGGGGCTGGAGCTGTGGCCTGCTCTGTGTCCACAACCCCTTCCGCCCACCATTCTCGGGGCTGGGATCTCTCCCTGGGCAGTTCCCTGGGTTCTTTCCTTGGGAGTTCCCTGGCCTGATCGGGGATGGATCAGGGCTCATCCAGTGCCATCCTGGTTCCGCAGTAACTCGGCCTCTACATGGGGTGAGGTAGGCTGGCCTGATGGAGGAGCAGCATGGGTCCAAGCTCGGCCGGTGGGAAGGCGGGGGCTCGGAGAGCGGGCCGGAGATGAGGCTACCGGCGCTACATGCACGCTCTCTGCCTGCTCTGCAGGCGGCAAGCTGTTCCGCAGGCTTGAGCCCGCTCTCAGAGGTGGCCTGCCATATTATTGAGCTGCACTAGCCACAGTATCCTCTGAGTTCTGGGGGCGTTTTAGATTTTTAAGGGCTCCTCTACGGAGACCTCCCAAGATCTGCTCCTGCCGGCTCCAGAGGCAGAAACGAAACTGAAGTAAGAGGGAGGATCATTCCCCTGCACATGCACAGAAAAAAGAAGTTCCTGCCTCCTGCTGGTGAAATCGAGGAACGACCCCCACAGTGAGAACTGGCCGGGGTCTGGGATAAAACAGCTCTCTGACCAGGGTATCTATTTGCCTAAAAAATGAGGTTGGGAGATCTATTGGTAGAGTCATGAATTTATATATGAGCTTTGGCAAGGCTATCATTCTAAATAAGTTGATTTTTCCCAACCGTGAACACATTAAATTCTGCCAAACAGTGAACAACTTCCAAATTTGCTTGAGGATGGGGGGAAAATTAACTGCATATAAGTCCTTACAATCTTGTGTTAATATTACCCCCAATATTGGATTCCTGTTGGACTCTCAGGAAAAGGGGATAATTCTTTTATCTGTTTTGCCATCTCCCCAGAGGGGGCAAAGATGAATGCATGGGATTTATCTTTATTAATTTTGTATCCTGCAATTTTGCCAAACCTCTCAATCCTGTGTAATAATGGTGGAATTTATTCTATCGGGTTATTTAGGAATAGAATGAGTTCATCAGCGAATAAAGTTAGCTTGTATTCCTGCTCACATATGTGCATGCCCTTGATGTTTACATTTTGTCTTACAGCTGCAGCTAATCCCTCAAGGGCAATATTAAATAGGAGTGGGGACAGAGGGCATCCCTGCCGTGTTCCCCTATGCAGTCTTAATGCTTCTGTATTCTGCCCATTAACCTGGAGCCTAGAGCAGAGGTGTAAGTATATTGCAGCAATCCATTTAAGAAAATAAGCCATTTTTTAAAAAAAATAGCAAACAAATAGGTATTCCAAAAAACCAAATGTCTTCTCCACATCTGCCGCTACAATCATTGCCAGAATGTTATTTTTTTTAGCGTGAATCAGGTTTACTACTTTCCGTATGTTATCTGTGCCCTGCCTTCCAGGGACAAAGCCTGCTTGATTCTGATGTATAGTTTCCCCTGCAACTGCTTTAAGCCTGGTTGCCAGTATTTTTGTGAAAATGTTAAAGTCATTCTTTAAAAGCGAAATAGGTCTATAGCTTCCGCATTTGTCAGTTGGCCTACATGGTTTAGGCACTAGTGTAATTTGGGCATCGTAGAAAGATCTAGGCATTTCTCCTGTAGTTAGTATTTCACTAACATTTTTGTTAAGTGGAGGCTAAGTGATTTGGTGAAAGTTTTATAAAATTCGCAAGAAAACCCACAGATCCATTAGCCTTATTATTTTGCATACTGTCTATTGCTTCCTCTTCCTCTACTGGAGAAGTAATTAAAGCATTCAAAAAAGTCAATTGAGAATTATTCAATTTAGGTAGTGCAATGTTACTCAGAATTTTTTTTATCTCCTCAGGATCCGGATCAACGAACACATACAACCTTTTATAGAAATCCAAGAATTCAGCACAAATTTTATCCTGTTCTTTCAACAAATTTCCATCCTCCCTTGTAATAGCAGTGGTCATTGCTTTTTGTTGTTGTGCTTTGGCTAATCGTGCCAGTGCTTTACCTGCTTTATTACTATTGTTATAATAATAAAATGTTATGCACTTCAATTGAGTCTTTACTATCTAATTCCACCGTTTTAATCCTTTCCTTTCGTTATTTGTCTTTGCACCAATTTGGATGGGGATATTTTGTTGAGTGCTTCCAGTCTATGAAGGTCCAAATATAGCTCTTTCACAGCCTCCCTTTTTCCCCCCCCAGATGTGATCTTGGGACTATTACTTTTCCCCTTAGGGTGGCCTTCGCTGCCTCCCAAAAGGTAGCTGTTAGTTTAACAGAATTCGATTTAGTTCAGTATATTCCTGAATATCGTTCTCAATTACTTCCTGAATCTCTTTGCTTCTAATCCTACCCCTGTCCAAGCATTTGGCAATCTTATTTCAGTAATTATAGCATTATGGTCTGTAAAAACCAGGGGTAGCAAATAACTCACTATGCATTTCCACAGGTCCCTATTTCCCATTAACACAAGGTCTATCTTTATTTTTTTATTTATTATTTATTTTAAAAATTTATTATCCTGTCCCTCCTGCCTCAGGCAGCTCACATCATATAAAATATAAAAACACTTAAAACAACTTTAAAAGGAGGTACCAAATACCTACCCGTTACTCTTTGAGTAACTATTATGCGCATTTGAAAAAAAAGTATACTCCCTGCTTGTCTTATTAATATAGCACCATACAACAATTAGACCATGTCCAGCTATCAGCTCTGCAATGTCTGTTGGCACTTTGCTAAGAGGTTTTTTTGGGGGGAGATATCTAGGTTGGTGAGGGGCATGTTCAAATCTCTCTGTATCACAAGAATTCCCCTCACATTGTCTAGTATGGCAGAGATATATTTCTTAAAGTAGTTTAGGGTGTTCACACTTGGGGCATAAATATTTACCAAAGTAATCAATTCTCCTCTCAGGGTCCCCGAGATTAACAAAAATCTGCCCTCTTTAGCCCTTATAATTTTATCTGTTTTAAATACTATTTTTCTGCTAAATCCAATTAAACCCCTGCCTTTTTTTTTTTTTTTTTTGGAAGCACATGCCACCATCATTTCTCCTATATTTTTGTTGGCAAAGCGTGTCGCATCTCCTTCCAGCAGATGTGTTTCTTGTAGGAGGAATGTGTCAATATTGTTATCCTGTATTACTTTCCTTACCCTTTTTTCGTTTTGCCAGGGAATTTAACCCTCTGACATTTAGGGTTATCAGTTTTAATTTACTCATCTCTTTTTTTCTGTTATATTCCTATTTGTATATTCCATCCTTTGTATATCTATAGTTGTATTATATTATATTATATTATATTATATATTTGGAAAATAAAACTGAATCCTGTTTTTTAATTGGCAATGCTCCATTTTACACTTCTTATCTCTTTTGTGAGCTCTGGGCACCATCTCCGATAACTCTGCTACTTTGCTTCCATTCTCTTTTTCTTGTATATCCTTTTCCTTGCAACCTGTATTTAAGATTTTGTGCCTCATATCCCCAACTTTGAGGCTAAGATTCCCACCCACCCTCCCCTTATAACCAACCACCCTCCAACTTAATAAACCAGCACCAAAACAAAAAAAAAGACCCATAAGAGAAACTCACTGGGATGATATTGCTTCACCCACATCTAGAGAAGCAAGCTAGAGTCTCCCCCTCCAGTCAGCCTAACATTTGTATTAGAGCTTAAGCTTCACTGCTCAAACTCTTTTAAAACTAATCTGCCCTATAACAGTAGGATTTTTTGTCCTTCCCTTTCCCCCCAAATCCGTTTTGCTTATTGCAAGATTCTATATATAAAGCCCCATCACCGCATATCCCATACTGTGTGGAATCCCACTATGTCTCTGTTAGGGACTAAGATGTCAGGGTTGAGGGCCCATCATCTAAACATTAAGTTATTATTTACTATCAACTGTATCCTTTTCCCTCCAGGAGCAAATTTTTTTTTTTGGTTACGAGTCCTCTTTTGAAGTCCTTCTCAGTCTTCCTCCTTTTTTATACAGCCTCTGTATGTGACAAGTGGAGAAAAGCCTCCAAATCCTCTGTAGCTGCGAACACCTTGGCTTTTCCCTTCACCGTGATGACGAGCATCTTAGCAGGGAATTTTAATATAGGCTTCCACCCCCTTTCTTGCAGTATAGTGAAATATTTGCTCCATCTTCTTTTCCTCACCATGGTTTCAGCTGAATAGTCTGAAAACACTTTTACATGGTTATTTCTGAAGATCAGTTCTTTATTCATTTTAGCTTTCCTCAGTATTTCTTCTTTTATTTGAAAGTTGATAAATTTCACAATGATGGTACATGGCCTATCTGAATCTTTATTTGGCAGCCTGCCTGTTGTGTTTGCCCTTCTCAATCCCCGCTGAATGCAAATGAGTTTCTTCAGGGAACAGATGTTATGTAAGGGCCCTTATTAACTCTTACACCTGTTTCGCTCCCTTCCGGAATACCAACGAACCTGAGATTGTCTCTCCAAGACCCGTTTTCCAGGTCCTCAGTTTTTTGAAGGAGAAAGGCCACTGATGCTTGCATTTTTGCAAGTTGTTCCTCCATGGACGCAGCCTGATCTTCCAGAGTCGAAATCCTGTCCTCCGCTGTATCCAGCCTTTTGACCAATATTTCCAGCTTTGTATTGCCTGCTTCCACTGAGGAGCGCAGTTTCACGATTTCAGTTCCTTCTTCATTTCTAGAAGAAGTTCAGTTACTGATCCGCCCCTCACTTCTTCAGAGTTTGCCTCCAACCTCAGCCACTGCCATTTTATGCCGCTCAGGGACAGGCTCTCGTTCCCCTGCTCGTTCTGCTGGCGGCAAGATTTTTCTAGGGAAGTTTCTTTGGAGACCTTTATCCTGTCCCCTCTTGCTCTCTGGGACATAGCTGAATACTTTTGCAGGCCAGTAGGTTCCAAATCTAATTTTAGAGACAGCTTTTATTGCTGACAGGAAGGAGCTCTAGCAAGGCCCAGCTACTCTGAGAGGCACATGCGCAGTTCCCCCAAGTTGTTATGGTGTAACGTAATGCAGATTTGTGTTTGTTATTTTAATTTAAAATTTTGTCAAAACCGATGGTTGTGACATTGAAATAAATTTGATTGATTGAATTTTACCAATTTTAAAATAAGGAATTTCGTAACTTGGCAATTTTTGCCTTTAAAGCTGAAGTCATCAAAAAAATCTAGAGTTGGGTCTACAACACATTGTTCATTTAGAGTTCCTGTATTTGGCTAGTGGGTTTATTAACAAGATTTAAATAGCTGAGAAGGGAGAGGTATTATTTATTCAGGGGGCTAATATTTGCCACTTGCAAGCTCTGACAAGGGGCTAAGCTACTGCCGCCAGAAAGCTTAGAGAAAAGCTAAGCTTTGAGATAAAAGGGCCACGCTGTTGCCACCAGCATACCCAGATTCTACTCCTTAATGGAAGCTTCAACAGGGTTTGGGAAGGTCCGCTTTCAATGCCTGTCGAAGGGCAAGGACATTGATCTTAACCCTTTAATTGAATTTCTAGCAGGGCCTCGGACTACTCTTTCTTAGAGCCAACCAATATTAAATGCAGAGCAAGCCTAACTCTTCAACGGGCACTGAGAGTTTTATGTAATTTTAATTCTTATTATTTTTATTTGTATTATTGGTATTATTTGTTTTCCATATGTTTTGTTATATGCTTTTATGTGTGCACTGTATGTCCTTTGCTAAGGCCAATCGCTATGCAATAAATTTGATTTTTATTTTTTTGAGATAAGGAGTTTTTATTCTAATTTCAGCTTTTTAAAAATGAGCATGATTCTAATGAGAAGTAAAATTTTGGCAGTGAGCTATATGTCCACCAAATAACACAAGAATATACATTGTTAATTTCTACAAAGCTAGTAATGCTGATTGAGGCTGCCTTCAGAATTCAATGGGGGAGAAAAAGAGACATCATTGTCCATTCTAGAGCTACTAGTTTTTCTGCCATGAACTATTTCCCTCGTGTCTTCTAATCTGTCTATGCCATCATCACTGCTTATGTCTTTCAGGTGGAAGCAAGGAACAATAAGTGATTTCTGTGAAAACATTACATATTCTTCCAGTAAGTTTAAAATTAGAAAGCTACTGCCACAATAACATAGCCACTTTCCTTCACTTCACCAAGCAACAAGATGATCTCTACACAGTTGGGCCTTAAGGCTGCAGCAGATGAATTCTACCAACACTGAAGCACTAAACTGATCTATTGAAGTTAGGTTTCCCCCATAGCTATCAACTTTGCTGATCCTGATAAACTAATATATAGACATGCATCCGACTACATGGAGAAAATTTTTTTTCGGGGGGGGGAGGGGGGAGAGAATCCCTCTTTTAGGGCTTAGCACTTTTCTCATATAGGACCTCTACATACTTCTAGTGTTGTTACAGGTACCATTTTTGTAAGGTACCTACTACGAATGCATTTCTTCAGTTATGAGATAAAATGCAATCATTCGTTATACTAAATTCATATATGTACACAAACAAGTAATCAAATTAGAATTACAGGATATAATTGATCTATGTATTAAGGACCACTAACAATCCTCTCAGCCATCTGTAAGTAATTCTTGGGTATGATATTTACCAGATGGTGTGCTACAACCAATATGCTCCACTAAGGATTCAGCAAGCACTCCCAAGTGTGCTTTTTAACAGGCAGGCATAATGCAAAGGCAAAAAGTACTTTACTCAGAGGGGACATTGCAGAGGGGTGCTGTATTAAGGTGCATACTAGGACTCAACTTGAAATATAGCCCTGGTAGTATTTATTAGAAAATAACCCCACCAAAGTGCAAGTGTCAAAACAAAGCTTCTGTTCCAAAGCCCACAATTCATCTGAATTCAAATTAATTCTTTATGGCACTTTTTTCATATGGGAGAGTAAGCAACTATAAACATTAAATACTATGATATACTGTTCTTAATAATAATATCCTACTCTTTATGTTTCTTCCGCTTGATCTCACTGGATGAGTCATCCCCAGAGTCTTCACTAGTAGAGGAATCCTGAAAAGAAAGCAAATGTATAGGATCCATTAGCCCAGAAACAAGATCAGTGCAATTGTTAAGCGCTCTCTGGCTTGCATTTCAGAAATTGTTTTCTCCTATTTTATTCAACACACAATTGTATACTAATTACAACCAAAGCTTCCACATATGAGTCAAGATTCTCTACTGTTTTTCATCTATGCATGCACAATACCAAAATATTTGAGAACAATGAGGAATCTTGTGGGTTTTTTTAAAATTTTACTGTGAATAGAGTGGGGCTAGCCACGGAGTATTAGCAAGACCCACCATTTGTTACCTATATACACATATGTAACCCACCCCCTAGGTGTTCAGGATTGACTGTGTTGGCAATCCTGAGCACGTGAGGGATGAAATGTGTATTAGCACACAAGGAGCATTTCACAAGCCACATGTTGTGCAACATTCATGTCAAAATTACAGCTGTGGCTTACATAGAAATTCTAGAAAATTATTTATATTTCCAGCTGTATTTTAATGTAGTTTAAAAATTCCAAAAGAAAGAAGACTTGTACCACATGATGCCAGCTTGATCAATAGAGCATAGGATTTCAGATAGCCACTGCTTTCTAAAGACAGTTTCTAAAGTCTTCATCTGAACATACGTACATCAATCAATTTTCTACATTCTTCAAAAGTCAAGTTGTCCCCACACAAGAGAACAACAAAGAGTCAGAGGCATTGGGGAAATAAAAGGAGTAGGAAGGAAAAGTCAGAGTATACAATTGGGGCAGTTAGCACAAGGTAGATGCAGGAGTGTCAGTCAGTGAAGGATGGTCAAATAGCTAGCAAGCTAGCCTAGAATTTGAGAGACGGGTTCAATTCCTTTCTCTGCCACAGACTTCTTTGTTGGTTTGGCTCAATATTACAAAGACTTAAGCAGGAACTAAACTTTAACATACAGCCTTTGCACATTGGAGCCTTAGTCTCTGTATTAGACTCAGCTGTGTGGGGAGTCTAATACAGGGGGATAATAGTACTTCCAGACTTCATAAGGGTGATGCGAGAATAAACATATTATAGTATCACGAGGACCAGAAAGGCAGTACCTGTGAATTTCTCCACAATTATACAAACGCATGGAATCTACTTTGTAAACGTTGATAGGTACAGTATCCTCCCCCCATTCCCAAAAAAGGTTTGCTGAATGGAGTGAAAAAATGGTTGGAACAAATGAGAATCAAAATACGCATTTCAAGGAGCATTTCACATGTTTGAGGAGAGAATGTGGCTCCAAATGTTTCTTTTAACATTCACCAAAACTGTTTACAATTAAAACATTGACTCATAATAAGCTATTCACCTCTTCTGACCCACTGTTCGATGAAGCCATTTTTTGCTGCTGCTGTTGCTGCTTCCTGAGCATTGCTGATCTCTGTACAGCCAGAATGCTTGGATTTGATTTCCAGAACTGAAGCAGAATTCAAACAGAACTGTTATGCAAGCACAGTAAGACCCGACAGTGATTTAATACACTGTTCAATTTACCGACTCGAGGAATTTCACAAATAAGATCAACTGTTCCCATATTGATCAAAACATGTCAAACTTTCTTTAAAATTTATCACAAAACACACCAACTTTACAATCTCATCAAAACTCAAAAAACTACACCACCAATATTTTTACACAAACCCCCCCCCAATAACACTGCTATTTAATCATTCTGTTATCATGGACACCGGAGAAAGTGGCAAAACTCCCATCAACTTTAACCATGAAGGACTGAGCCCTAGGACCACGATCCAAAGTCCGGGCATGGGACTGAACCTACCCCCTGTGCCACCAACCGGCATACGGAGAGGTGGGGCTGCAGCGAAGGATGTGGGTGGCAGTGCACTCAAGAGGCAGGGCACTTTGCCTGGGGCACTGTCCACACACATAGGGGATATATTTTGTCCGTGCACACAGATACCATGGATCTGGGCTTTAGAGTGCAATCACCAGGCTCACCGCCTCCATTTTAAGTTGTTTTTACTAAGATAAGATCATGATATGTATCACTGATCGAGTAGCTTTGCTTAAGGTAGTACTGCAACAAAGTCTGTTCTTTTTTTAAAAGAGAGTAACATCTCTGAGTCCATCCTTCTCAGGAAAGCAGAATTATGTTTATTAATTAATTATTATTATTATAAGTTTTTATATAGCACCAGCGATGTACCTTTACATTACAGATAAATTAGTCTTGTTAAAAAAAAAAAAAAAAGAAGCAAACCTCAAGATAAGTTTCTCTCATGTTTTTGAAGTTCATGAAGACAAGATCTTCCTTTTATAAAATATACTTCTGATTGTAATTTTCCTCATGATATTTTATTTATTTATTTATTTTATTTATTTATTTAATATATTTATACCCCGACCCTCCTGCAAGCAGCTCGGGGTGGCTAACAAATTTTAAAAAACAGCTTTTAAAAACATTTAAAACAGTTATAAAAATCTCACAAATAAAACAGGGAAAGGACAACAAAAAAATATAAAGAATAATAAAGAAGGATAGGAGGATAAAAACCCGCTAACCCACCCTCCCCAAAGGCCTGGGTGAACACCTAGGTTTTACAAACTCGCCGAAATGTTAAAAGGCTCGGGGCCAGGTGAGCTTCCTCCGGGAGGGAATTCCAAAGCTCCGGCCACCGAGAATGCCCTCTCCATTGTGGCCCCCTGCTTAACACGGGGGACCTTGTGCAGACCGACAGACCGAAGGAGCTGCTCTGGGGCGCGGAGGGTGAGGCGATTCCTGAGGTATGAGGGGCTGAGACCATAAAGGGCCTTTATAGATCAACATCAACACCTTGAACTATATGGATATGAGAAATTAAATGCAAAACAGCCAACCCAAGCTTGACATTGTTTTGATGATTGCATTGTTTAAAAAGCATCTTCCACTGCCTACACTGCCTACATTGCACTTATATTAGAGTGGACATAGATTAAGTCTTTTTCCTGTCTGTCTTGAGGGGAGGAGAAAAAAAATCACATCTGCCATCTTTCTGATAAATTAATTACAGTCAAGGAAATGTTTAGTCCTTAAAATCAATTAAATATGCCCACTCCTCCATCTACTAGTTGTTTTAACTTGGTTGACACTACCTTTTAAAAGGCCAGTAGATAAAGGAATAAGCCCTGAAACTGCAAAGACTTAACCACGATTAGTCCCATTTTAACGTTACTGAGACAATTTTATGTTTAAAAGTAAGTATGTGATGAAGAGGAAAGAAAAGAGAAATCAGAGCCTTTGTCAGGTGGATATGTTTTTTTTTAAAAAACACCACCACCTGAGTGCTCTGCCCCCCCCCCCCTTCAAGATGGGTTTGGCAAAATTATTGCCTCCCACGGATCTCTCCTCTTCTGTCCGCTCACGCCTCATCAGCTGCCTCTCTGATATCTCCGCCTGGATGTCCCGACGTCAACTCAAGCTCAACATTGCCAAGACCGAACTCCTCATTTTTCCTCCCTCCTCTTCCTCTCCCTCTAACCTGCCCATCTGCATCGATGGAGTCACCATCCATCCTGTTCTCCAAGCCCGTAGCTTGGGCTTCATCTTTGACACGCACCTCTCTTTTAAACCTTACATTGACTCTGTTGCCAAATCCTGCCGATTCGCCCTCCATAACATTGCTCGGATCCGCCCCTTTCTCTCTACCTCCTCGGCCAAAACCCTTGTTCATGCCATGGTTATCTCTCGCCTCGATTACTGCAACCTCCTACTTGCTGGCCTCCCTCGCTCTCACCTGTCCCCCCTTATCGCAATCCAAAACTCCGCTGCCAAGGTCATTCACTCTGCCCGTCGCTTCGACCATGTGCAGCCTCTCCTCTTCTCTCTTCACTGGCTCCCCCTTCCTGAACGTATCCTGTTTAAACTCCTGGTACTCGCGTTCAAAACACTCCACAACCAAACTCCCCCTTACCTCTTGGACCTAATCTCCCTACGCACTCTCCCTCGTTTCTCCTGCTCACCTAACCGCCTTCGACCCTTCTCCCTCGCTGCACCCCATGCCTGGAACTCCCTCCCCACCCACTTCCACCTTGCCCCCTCCCTCCGCTCCTTCAAATTCCCTCCTCAAGACCCACTTTTTCCTCGCCGCCTTTCCCAATGCCTGCTAGTCGTTCCCCATATACTTACTGTCTGCCCTCCTCTGCAGACTGCTGCAGCCAACCTGATTGTAACCAAGCCGAGCACACGCACCTGAGACTTCGCATCCACCTGAATGTTTGTTTGTCTTCTCCCCTGTCTCTCCCACTGTCCCCTCTCCCTGTCTCCCCGTTTGTCTTTTAGATTGTAAGCCACAAGCAGGGACTGTGTCTATTTCTATGTTCTGTACAGCGCCAGGTACATGACTGGCGCTATATAAATGTTTATAATAATAATAATAATAATAATAATAATAATAATAATAGTGCTTTACAGAGAAGAAGATAGACACGGTCCCTGCCCAAGAGCTTACAAGCAATACAATTGGATATTTATGTACTGTATTATGCGGAAAAAGTAAGGCAGAATTAAGGTTATTTTGTCCAACTCTGAAAGATTCCTAAACTGTTTTGATTTTCTTTTCAAACTTAGCAGATACTTTTTTTCATGGAAGATTGTCTACATGCAAATTGGAACAATTTCGTTCCACAGCCTAAATCATATCCAAAAAATAACTTTTTATTCTACTTTTTCTGAATAAAATCAGCTGTAAGTAGACATCTTTCAGTTGTGCTTATGCATTTTACCTCAGCTCCATCGACTTTTGGTGGTTTAGCTTGGACTTGCTTCTTCTCTCTAGACGTGTCAGACTCCGATTCTGACTGACTGCCAGACTCGGAACCAGAGTCCGAGTCGCTGCTACCAGACTGGCTGCTACTTCCATCACTACTGCTGTCAGAGCTTGAACCAGATCATGAACCTGAAGCTGAACCAGAATCATCATCCGACTGGCTGCAATTTGAAATTATGGGTAAATTATTATTTTCAAACAATAGCAGCACACAGTTTATATTCCCGTACAGTCCAGATCTTTAAATGAAAGAAAAACATTAACAAACAAGCAAGCAAACATAAAAAACTTCTTGGGTAATCATCCCTGCCTCCCTTCCTATTTCAGACAGTGGTCCCCAGGGATCTGTCTTATGGTCCTCTTCTCGTCTCTTCTCCCTTCTGCACTAGATACCTGGGTAAACTCATCAAGTTTCATGGCTTCCACTACAACCTGATTGCTGACAACCAACTATCTTTCCACCCCATTCTCTTCCCTTCATCCACTCTTGCATCACTAACTGTCTCTTACATCTCTGCTTGGATGCCTCACTGGCAACTCAAGCTGAACGTATCAAAGACCTGAATGCACGTTAGTTCTTCACAGCCTTGCTCTCTCTCATCTTTCTGCCTTCATTTCCAAATACATGCTCATCCAGGAACTTTACTCATTCTCTGCCACCACTCTCACTCATCCCTCCTGATCCATAAACCAACTTTTCCCTTTTCGTATGCTTTCCCCCCTATGCCCAAAACACTCTTCCTGCCCAAATATGCTCTACTCCCACATAACCTTCAAATTCCTCCTGAAAACCTCTCTTTGGTCAGGCTTTCCCTAGTTTCTCTCTCCCATAGTTTGCTCATTTATGCTTCTCCCATGCTGTTGTCCTCTTTTAGGATCCTCTCCTCTCTTACCTAATTAAGCAAATGCACCTGCAACAGCTCAGCTTCATGAGTATATCCCTGTTCTCCTTATTTGTCCCTCCCCATCTATTCTAGGTTATATGTTACCTGGAGCACAAACCTGTCTCTAATCACAATTCTTCAGTGCCAGGCATATTGCTGACACTAATAAAAACAAACAATAATAGTTTGAAATTATGGGCAAGATTTCTAGAGTGGGTTGTCATGTAATTGATAAAGCCTTGCCTCGGTCATAAAATCTACCCTTAAGAGAAGTGCCTCTGTGATGGTTGGGCTCTTCCTCACACATGGGTGAAACCCACCCAGGAGCCAGTCAGTCAGTCTAGCTTAACAGACCTATTATCCAGAGGGAGGGACCCCTCCGAATCTGCCTTTGGGTATCATCAACAACAGTTCGACAGATCTAGACCTGAGCAGAGAGAACTGTGGCCAGCGGAAGCAGGGTCAGCTTAATGTAAGGCAGTTGGGGGTCTCATGCTAGAAGGAGACTGATGTGCAACTTGGGAGAGATGACTCGACCCTGGAAAAGGACTCTTTGCCGGGTGAGCTGAGAACACTGGGGAGAAGAACTCCGAGCCACCCACTAGGGGTGTGCACCAAGGACCCATGTCATTTTTTTGTTATTAAAGAAATTTCGTTTTTTGTTATCAGTGTCGACTTTGAGCGACAAAGGTTTTGTTTTCAAGATCGTTTCCGTTGTGGGCTGCCACTAGTGGCAGAAGTGCCAGCAGACACCTGCCCCAGACTTCTCAGAAGTTGAACTCCTTCTACCCTTTCTCATTATAATGCAGTAGTAATAAGCACGGCAATATAAAAAATTACTAATATGTATGTCTAACCTAAACCTACACCTAATAACCTATACTATAGGTTATGCAATATATTCTTATCTAAGTATCTATATCAATTCACTTCTATCTGCTATGTGTTCTATTTAAGTATCTATCCTATTCCTATCCTATAACGCTAATATACACAATAAAAAGCCTAATTTCTTTCTTTCTTTCTATCTATCTAAATATGGACAGGGGAGACAGGGAAGGGGAAAGGAAAAACAATAGGGTATATGTATCTAATCTCTATCTATATTATCGATATCTGTAATCTATATCTATCTAACTTATCTACCTAAACATATATCTATATATATGTTCAGGGGGAGACAGACAGGGGAAGGTAAAAAGGTAAAATAAAGGGTATAAGGAAAGGTAAGGTATAACATTAAGGGCTGAGGAAGATTTTTAGGGCAAGCAGCACCAGAGTTCTGTAAGTGCAACCTGACACAGCAAGAGTTAACACAGAACAAGTGTCAAACAGCCTGACCCTGCAACATAAACGGTTGCAGAGCCCCCATAATTGGTTCTGGGAGGCAGGAGGCATAGAGCAATCACAGTGTGTCATGCAACTGCTTGGGACCTGCTTGCGCTGCTCACTAGCCAGTGATTAAATCCATCAGGTCCTTCCCCTCCCATCACAGGCCCAGTTCAAGAGTTCAGCACTGTTTCTGGCTCTAAGAAGTCTGCTCCCTCCTCCCCTCTCACATTTCCCTCCAAAAAACACCTGCTAGGAATAACAAAAATCAGTAACGACTTTCGTTATTGTTATTGATCTAGTTAGCTTCATTATCCTTATTGCAATAATGATAATAAAAACAAAAAGAATTTCATTATCGTTAGCAATATAACGAAAACTAAGTGCACACCCCTACCACCCACCCAGAGTCTGAGAACTGCAACTCTATACAGATTAAGTTACACAATCTGCCTTGTGTTTCTCTATACCTAGATTGTCCTCTGGCATTCTCTTCCCTTAGTAAAGTTTGTTTAAGCTGATCCTGGTTTGGTCTGAATTATTTCACCAGGGGGATTTAATTAACAGGGAGGGGGGTGATCTCTCGCAACTAGTGCCTAGTACCCGAAGGGACAATCCTCCACATGGACTCACATCCCAGGGACTTGCCCAGCAAGGGAAGTGCCACCAAGATAGGGAAGATAAGCCAAGGAAAGGGGCAAAGGGTCTGCACCCCCAGTCTAGGGTGCCAGGCATCCCATGAATGCACAGCACTGGGGACCCTGGCCTTAGTTTGACATTTCATCTACAGATCTGTGGGTGGGCAGCTGTCTTTGGGAGCACCTGTATGAAACAAGCCCCTACAGCCTAGTAGCCAGCAGGGTCAGGTGGGATATCACCCCTGTGGCAATATCCCAGGTCTGGGCAAAGGTGCTACGGAGCCCATGGCCACCTCCAATTTGTTTATGAAGTATTAGCTTTATGGTGGGCCAGGTACAGAAATACGCATCTTAATTTTCACCCAGTAATGAGCTGGTAGCTGATGGAGACAGCAAAACAAAACTGAGAAGAATAGACATGGTCAAGGACCATGCTTCCAGGGAGACAGCAAATTAGCAAGTTTATCAAACCTTTCGTATAGAAGTCCTATGCTAATAACTGGAGCCCAAAACAAAGTCTAGGGATAGCACAGAGTATGCAGAATCGGCATATTCATTCCAAGTAGACAGAATGGAAATGACAACCTATTTCTGACCAAGGACCCTTCCCTGTACTTTTTATTAGCTTTTAGGTAGCAGTTATACATAACTGCGTAGTTACATGTATTGTGCTTTCATTCAGGGTGTGAAATTTGCAGGCGCTCGAGAGCCATTGGTGCCCAGAAAACTGAGGCTGCAACTGATTCAGGGGTGTAGTGGGGCAAGAATGATTTAATATCAGGATAGGGTCTGGCATCTGAATCTTTTTTGGGGGGCTCCCAGAGTTTGATCTGAATATCCTGCTTCACTGGTTTAGTCATCGGTCTAGTTTTTCAAGCTCCTGTAAGGTTCAAGTCTAACCCGAGATGAGGCTGACTCTGATGTACCTTTCTAGAAGTCTGTGGTTTGGCAGCCTTGTCTACTATTTTTGTGAAAAAAGTCCCTAATAGTGGCTGCAAAGTAGCAGTACAGTGTAAATAGGGCATAGTATAAAACATCATCTCATTTTAATCACACTGTTGTCTAAAATTGCTCTGAGCAAAATGTTTGTAACACTGCAGATAATACTGAAACTGAGCCAATTGAAGCAAGTGAGATGCATTTGACTATCCCTGTAGGTAATTTGTAACAAAAATATAAAATAAAATCAGAGCTTTCTTTATATAAACAGTTAGGAACTCTGCTAGTTATATAACATTAGTTCTTGCCTGCACTGAAAGCATGTGGCTAGAGAACAATGATTTCACACTGGAGAATGGAAGTTGAACAATTTACAGGAGATGAGTTTTTAAAAAGTAATAAGCCCTCTTTAATGGTAACAACTACTTCAGGTAAGAATGCCTTTGTTAATATACCTATGCCATCAACTGAAGTGTAAGTGAACAAACCTGCTCAGACACATACTGCCGATTTTATACCAAAACAGGTTTTTCCTGATTTATTTTTTTTAAATGTATAATGCAAGAAGAAGAAAAAAACAAACACCTTTCTCATCATACACACATAATTCAAGGCTGGACTTAGAGGCAGGCAATATAGGCACATGCCTTGGGCAGCAGGCTGGGTTTGGGGGGGGGGAGGGGCAGGGGGAAGGGAAGGAAACCAATGCAGCCCTGCACCATGTATTTTTCATAAGCACTCTCTTTTTAAGGGGGAGGTATGGCCTCTCTAACCTGACCTCCCCACCAAGATGGCCACCATGGCCAACCTGATCTGACCTGGGTCATAGCAGACCATAACAAACATTATAGCCTGCTGTGGCCCGATTGGAATGACGGTAGCCTGGACTGTGACCCTGGAGGTCTCCAGGATCATAGTCCAGTCTCACTGCTGACACACCTGGGAGCAGTGGTGGAGTGGGTGAACCAACAAATGTGCCAGTGGTTCGTGGGCCAAAGCGGCCTGTTGCAATTGGCTTGCTACTGTTAGGGCCAGTGTATTCTGCAGGGAAAAAAACCCTTCCAATAGGAAATAAAGTTAGGTGTCCTTGTTTGACAGTAATGATGAGGGCATGTTAGTTAGTATGATGTAGTAAAGAAACTAAACCGCATACCTTCAATTCTGCAGTTTTGAAAAAAAAACCCTGCTCTCTTAAGATACTTTTGAAAGAATCCCTGATGCTCTTAAGAATTTATTGCCTTAAATTTTATTTATTTAAAATTTATATCCCACCCCTCCTGCCCACAGGGCAGCTCACAACATTAATTAAAACAATATAAAATTGTAAAATCATTTAAAAATACAATATGTGGGGAAAGCCCCCATCCCTGCACCCACCCCTACCCCTCGCCAAAAACCTGACGGAACAGCCAGGTCTTACATATACGCCGAAACAGGAGAGTGGGAGCCAGTCGAGCCTCCTCCGGGAGTGAATTCCACAGCACAGGGGCGACCACCGAAAAAGATCTAACATCGGTGGCCGCCCGCCTCACCCAGGGAACCTCCAAAAAGGCTCCCATGGACGATCTCAAGGGTCACACGGGCACATGGGGAGTGAGGCGGTCCCGCAGATAAGCAGGGTCTAGGCCATGAAGGGCTTTAAAGGTTAAAACCAGCACCTTGAACCTGGCTCAGTGCTTTATAGGCAGCCAGTGCAGAGCCCGGAGCACTGGTGTCATGTGCTCCCTGCGACCTGCCCCCGTCAGGAGACGGGCCACGGCTTTCTGCACCAGATGCAGCCTCCGGACAAGCTTCTCGGGCAGTCCCACGTAGAGCGCGTTGCAGTAATCCAGCCTCAAGGTGATGAAGGCATGGATGACAGTGGCGAGGTCGGAGTCTGAGAGATACGGCCGAAGTCGCCGGA
>QEPC01012577.1:573365-586300 GCA_003113815.1 Sphenodon punctatus | reverse complement strand
CTCCCTTGAGGAAATCTCCCCCCTGCTCTCCTCCTCCAACCCCTCCACTTGCCCCCTGGACCCCATTCCTTCCCACCTCCTGACCTCCACTGTCTCCACCATTGCCCCTCCCTTCCTGCACATCATCAACCTCTCCCTCTCTACCGGCTCCTTTCCCTCTGCCTTTAAACAAGCCACTGTCTCCCCCATCCTCAAAATGTCCACTCTGGATCCCTCGGAACCCTCTAATTACCGTCCTGTCTCGCTTCTCCCTTTTGCTTCCAAGCTCCTTGAACGGGTGGTCTACTCCTGTTGCCTCGACCTCCCCTCCACCAACTCCTCCCTTGACCCCCCTCCACTATGGCTTCCACCCCCTTCACTCCACTGAAACCGCTCTTGCAAAGATCACCAATGATCTTCTTGTGGCTAAATCCAACCACCTTTATTCTTGTCCTCCTTGATCTCTCTGCTGCCTTCAACACTGTTGACCACTCGCTCCTGCTTGAATCGCTTCACTCCCTTGGATTCCGGGACTCTGTCCTCGACTGGTTCTCCTCCTACCTTTCTGACCGCTCCTTCAATGTATCTCTTCCTAACTCCTTCCCCTCCCTCCCCCTCGGTCGGGGTTTCCCAAGGCTCTGTCCTTGTCCCTCTCCTCTTCTCTATCTACACCCTATCCCTAGGCAAACTCCTTGCCTCCCACGGCTTCCAATACCACCTATACACTGACGACACTCAACTCTCACTCTCTCCACTCCTTCCCTCTCCCCCTCTGTTCAAGCTTGTCTCACCAACTGTCTCTCTGATATCTCTGCCTGGATGTCTCGACGCCAACTCAAACTGAACATGGCGAAAACTTAACTCCTTATCTTCCCTCCCAATCCTTCCTTTCCCTCTTCCCTGTCAATTGCCATTGACAGGGTCTCCATCCTCCCTCTCCCCCAAGCCCATAGCCTGGGCTTCATCTTCGACTCGCACCTCACCTTCAAACCCTACATTGACTCCATTGCCATATCCTGCCGCTTCTCTCTCCACAACATTGCTAAGATCCACCCTTTTCTGTCTCCTGTGCCAAAACTCTCATTCATGCCCTGGCCATCTCACACCTCAACTACTGTAACCTTCTCCTTGCTGGCCTTCCCCACTCTCACCTTTCTTCCTTCTTCTCTGTTCAAAACTCTGCTGCCAGGATCACCCACCTAGTGCATCACTTTGACCATGTGCAGCCTCTCCTGTCCTCTCTCCACTGGCTCCCTCTTCCTGAGTGTATTCTGCACAAGTTCCTCGTCTTCGCCTACAAAGCCCTTCACAACCTCGCTCCCCCCTACCTCTCTCCCCTGATCTCCCTCCGAACCCCTGTTCAAGCACTCCGCTTCTTTTCTATCCCCTCCCTCGCCCTCCCCTGCTCCCCAAACTGCCTTCGTCCCTTCTCCCTTGCTGCCCCGCACTCCTGGAACTCCCTCCCTGCCTTTGTCCACCTTGCCCCCACCCTCCACACCTTCAAGTCCCTCCTCAAAACCCACCTCTTCCACTCTGCCCTTTCTAACACCTGCTAATCATCCCCACCCAGGATTATCCCCCCACCTGTTATCTGTAAATTCCCAATTTACTGTAACCAAGCCAAGAACGTGTACCTGAGCTCTCGCATCCTTGTGAATGTCACATCCCTTGTCTCTCCCTCTGTTCCCCCTTCCCTGTCTCCCCTCCCCGTTTTTAGATTGTAAGCTCTCAGGCAGGGACCATGCCTATCTTGTTTTTTTGTAAAGCGCTAGGTACATCGCTGGCGCTATATAAATGCTAATAAATAATAATAATAATAGTAGGCTGCATTAACAGAAGCACACTGTCCAGGTCACAAGTAGTAATAGTTCCACTCTATTCTGTACTGGTCAGACCTCATCTGGAGTACTGTGTCCAGCTCTGGGCACCACATTTTAAGAAGGACTTTGACAAATCATGGGTTCAGAGGAGAGCAACAAAGATGGTCAGGGGTCTGGAAACCAAATCCTATGAGGAAAGGTTGAAGGAATTCAGTATGTTTAGCCTGGAGAAGAGACATGATAGCCATCTTCAAATATCTGAAGGGCTATCACATAGATTATAGAGCAGATTTGTTCTCTGTAAACCAATGGGTTCAAATTACAAGAAAGCAGATTTTGGCTAAACATTAGAAGGAACTTCCTAACGGTAAGAGCTATTTGACAGTGGAACAGACTGCCTAGGGCAGTGGTTGACTCTAGATGACCTCTGAGGTACCCTTCCAACTCAAAGGTTCTATGACTGTACACCAGCAGAAATTTGAAGGGCTTCAGAAGTTTGGAAAAAGGGCCCGAGTTGGGGTGATAGTTAGAGGGGTTGCAGGATCAAGAGTTGCCTTCTTAAGGATAGGGGGGACAGCGGTGTGTTTGAAGGCTACTGGAAAGATCCCAGCAGAGAAGAAGAAATTGACTGATGATGTGCATCAGAAGGGGACACTTTGGTGGGGGCAATTGCTGTTAAGAGACTAGAGGGGATGAAGTCAAGGGGGCAAGTGGAGGAGCTGGAAGAAGAGAGGAGAAAGATGACCTCATCAAGGGAAACACAGGGAAGGAAAGGGAAAGGGTTGAGAAAATGTCAAGGAGGATCTTATCATCCCTGTCATTTAAAAATGAGAAAAGATCCCGTGCAGAGAAGTAGATGGGGGAGGAGGCCAGGGAGGTTTCGGAAGGGAAACAAAGGTTGATAAGAGACAACGGATGTTGCAGGAGCGAGGCTTAATCAATTACCCATCCACATACTGGACGAGACAGAACTAAATGTTAAACATTACAAATCAGGTCAACTTTCGGTTCAAACCATTGAAACCAAACATTTGAAAGCACTTCGTTTATTTATTTCTACCTCACCCCATCTAGTCTCATGGCAGCTCGGGGAAACTTACATAATTTTAAACAGATAAAAATATACAAAAAGGGGAGGTGGGGGGTTTACAAAGACAATAAATACAATAAAAGAGATAAGACCTGCTGGCTAAAATTCTTACCCCCTATCCCTTTACTCCCCTCCCCCAAAGGCCTGGACCAACATCCAGTTCTTACAGGCCCAGTGGAAGGCCAACAAGCTGGGAGCCTGGTGAGCCTCCTCTGGGAGGGAGTTCCACAGCTGGGGTGTGACCACCGAGAATGCCCTCTCCATCGTGGCCCCCCAGTTTACCCAGAGGACCTCCAAGAAGGCAACCCCAACGGATCACAGAGATTGTTCCAGGACCTGGGGAGTGAGGCAGTCTCTCTGGTAGGAGGGGCCCAGGCCGTGTAGGGCTGGTCAACACCAGCACCTTGAATCGGGCCCAGAACGCTACAGGCAGCCAGTGCAGAGCCTGGAGCACTGGTGTAATGTGCTCCCTACGGCCCGTCCCCGTCAGGAGGGTCCCATCATGCGCTAGGAGTCTGGCCTGCAGCAGGCAATGATCCGTCCATGACAAGGGTATAGAACTCATTCCCCCCCCCCCCCCGATCACCCATCTCAAGGCCAGAGCAGAACACCAAGTCGAGCATATGCCCCCCATCGTGCGTAGGACCCCATACCATCTGAGACAGGCCCATGGGTGCCATGGCAGCCATGAACTCACACTCCGCCCCTACAAGGCCAGCGTTGGCTTGAATGTTGAAATCCCCCAGGACCAACGCCCTTGGGGAGTGCAACACCACCCCTGACACCAGTTCTGCTAGAGTGGAGAGGGATGCTGCTGGGCAAGAAGGAGCACAGTACACCAGCAGCACTCCAATTCGGTCACTGGCCAACTCAAGTAGAAGATGGAGGGCCTCGATTCCTGGAATTGACTGCAACAGATACCTCGTAGCAGTCCAAGACTTCCTAAAAACCATAGCAACACAACCCCCCCACCCTCAAGCCAGGGCTGGTGTTGCATGGAGTTCTCTGCCAGAACGAGGTCTGCCAAAATCGGACCCGCCTCCCCGTCCAACCAGATCTCTGTAAAATACACGAGATCCGTGACCTGATCCAGGATTAAATCCTGCATCACTGATGCCTTATTGGCCACAGATCTCACATTCAACAACAGAATTCCTGGCCTAAGGAGCCTTAGACCTTGATCCATCCCCCCACCTGAGGGGGAGGTGACCCTGGGGACAGGCATCAAACACCTCGGCCCCCGGGTCTGTCTTACTGACACCCCCGCCCCCCAATATCTCCCCTGCCCCACAACGACCGTTACGGCTACCCCCCCCCCCCCATACACTCTAGCCTAGTCCCAGCCCCAGGTTGCCCAGTCCAGACCCTAGGTGAGACCCTTCGCAACCCCTACTAAACCACCCCATCAGTCCCCACCACATGCTGCCACCATGTAGTCCCATCTAGGACAAGCCCCACACACACACCAGGGCCCAGATCATGGCACCACCCCTCAAGGCCCATTCACCACAGGGGTTGAAAACTTGATCAATGCTGAAATATAACTCAAATTTATTCTAGACAGAGCTGTCCACCTACATACCAAACTAGAGGCGAAGTTCTCATAGGATTAGAAGATAAAATTGAAGAAAGTTGGAAGAAAATTATTTTACTATTCTTAAAATGAGTTCTATTACCTACTGTGCAATTTATGGTTTATTACATTTTTTAAAAAAATACCTGAGGAATGTCTACAGCAAGTCATTATTTGGTGATTTTATATAGTAATTTGATAGCAACTACAAAAATACTAAGTTATTATTTTACACTCAAAGTAAGATCTTCCGATTTGGCTTTAATTACAGAAGAATATTTTGGTAAAAACACTCAACCCCCACATTAGTGCTCCCACCAAAACGATGGTATGTAGCGCTATACCAGATGGAATTTCTCAAACAGCGATACCTCAGAACCGCCAAGAAGAAGGAGACAAGGACTGTTACAGATAAGTCATCAGGAAGCGAGAGAAAATGTAGCTTATACTGCAAAATAAAAATCTGAAAGGAAAAGGAAGTGCACAATGAAAGTTACAAACCCAATTAAAATTTAAATCCACCCCACTATTTCCAACTTGAGCAGTGCCAAAAACGAAACCAACGACACCACCCAAAACTAAAGCCTCTCCTCCCGCAAATACTTGTTCTTGAAAAATCATACAAAGACTCATCCTCATTTGAAGATAAATTTTAATATTCTAAACTAAATATATCATCTATCAATCGCTTTATTGGCTTGACCATATGGTCTTTGCAATATAAACAGTACAACATAGATTTCCCAGTTTCCACAGAAGATCCATTTAAAACTTAAAATACCAATATAATGTACAGATTTGTAATCTATTTATAAACATCTTTGGCGCTATAATTCTAATCATTCATGTACATAAACTAAAAATAGTAATGCGTTCTATAAAAAAAGAAGAAATTCATATCCTAACAAGGTGTAACGTAATTTCAACGTCACTGAACCATTAAAACATGGGTGAGATTTGCCATTTTTTCTTATATCATCATTTGGGTTTGTAAAAATATCTTATGGACTAAGCAGCAAAATATTAAGATACGAACAGGGCTCCCAATCTTTTTCAAGCAATATTATTTTATGATGCGTTTGCAGATACATTGGTCATGTCTGTCATAGTTCCTATGACCTAGCACAAATACCACCACCGCTTTTTGTCTATTTTCTCCACTACCTTCCTCCATCTGCTTTCAGAGTTTATTCTCCACTGTTTTGTGGTTCAGTGCCCAATTCTGCAAAAGGCAGTCTTCTATTTAGTGTGGAACTAACAAATGGTAACTGCAAAACTGGGCTATCCGCTGGCACTTTACACAATTTCATGTTACTTTCTAACTTACGTGAAATTACATAATGTGCTCATGCATCATCTTCTCATTCAGCATGGAAATTTCCATGATCTTCATTACAGATGTCAGGGTAGGGAAATCCAGCTGTGACATTAACAAGAGTTCTGTATTATGCAAGATTGCAAGGTGTGCTAGTGATTAATTTAATGTGAATTTAAGTAACATGAAAATTGTGTATGTACGGATCCTTTTAAGGTCATAGGACTTTGGGGGAGGCGGGGGGAGAATAATGTGGGCATGCAGACCAGCAGGAATCTTAAATTATTGCTAATTTTGTGTGGGATAGAATTTCACATGAAAATTGGCACGTGGGCAATCACCCTATCTATGTTCTCTCATCATTTAGTAGAATGCTAGGGACTGCAAGCAAATCTGGGTATGCACCCGTTAGTGACAGCTACTCTTGTAGCTGTCTGCTTTGGAGCAGCTGTTGAGAATGATGATTCTCCAACAGTTTTGTATGAAGGACAAAAATACACATTAATAAGAGTGAAAGAACATCACAAGTTTTTTAAGAGAATGGGGGGGAAAGCAACCACAGAAAAAATGAAATTTGTTTTAAAAACATGCAAAATAATTGAAGGTTATTTAGGAAACATCTTTTTTCAGTGCATGTCCTTTTGTACCAAGAGTATTCAAGACTATTTGAGTACACATGTAGGATAGTCTAAAAATCTTAGAAGATTTCTAAGAGAGACAAAGTGGTTCAAATGATATCTTTTACTGGACCAACTGTTGTTGGTAGAAATAAGCAAGCTTTTAGCCCTGAGGAAGGACCCTGTGTGGCCCAAAAGCTTGCTTATTTCCACCAACAGTTGGTCCAATAAAAGAAACCATTTGAACCACTGTCTCTCTGTCACTTGGGACCAACAGTGACCACATTATCTCAAGATTTCTAAATGAGCTTCAAATTCTCAAGTTGTGCCTTTGCATGTTTTGTCTATGACACCTTCGCAGACGTGTCTATTCCTGCTTATACAGTAGTAGGTCAGTTTCTTACACCCTTTCTCTATACCAACATTCCCTCTTGGTGTTTGGCCTCCTCTAATAAGAAGAAAGGAAAGTGAAACTGGAACAGAATAAGTTGTGTGTTCTTAGTTTCCCCATTGTCCCGCACCACAGCATGAAATGTGACTGATTTAACTGTAATGCAAACACCATTGCTCCCTGGTACAGAGAAATCTTCCCAACTAGGCTACACTCCACAATCACAGAAAGCTCATGACAATGACCACACACTAATATTTAATGCAGCTTTTCTTCCTCTCCTTTCCCTCACATGCACCTCAAGACTTGCCATTCCATCTATTCCATTGTAAGAAGAGACTACAACATGCAATTATGAATTCTTTTGGACTAGGAAGACCTGCATCAGATTTAAAATGCTGCTTAAAACTGCATATGAAAGCTAAATTAATCCAGGGTCTCAAACTAGCAGACCGTTTCAGCCCTTACTGAATTTAACAAACGTATTTGGAATGTCCAGATATGGTATGCAACCACACATTAGGAAAGTCGTGAACTGCAAAACTCATTTCAGAAGCATGTTCACACCCCTCCTTTCCTCTACCCCCACACACCAAAGAGGTACATGACCACAGATAACTCTCAGAGAATTTGAGATAGATTTAGCTTTGGTAGAGCAGTTATTTAAATATGCACAACCACAACATAGGCCATTTTTAGAGGAGATGCAACCATACAGGTCCACCCATGAACCACGCATCCAAACGCCTACCTGAAGATGAAAAGGGGTGGGGGGGGAAGAGAGAGAGAGAAGGGTGCATGCTCCCATAACCCATGCAGCGACCACTCACGGGGCATCAGAGAAAAAGCTGGAGTGCCCCGTGCGAGGGAAGGCAAGGAAGTGTGTGGGGACACGCATCTCCTACCTGTGTGAATCAAGGAACTCACCCAAACCAGCAGACAGGTCCCCAGTCGGCTGCCTCCCTTTTACTGCCCACAGCCCTGCCAGGAGATCTCTGGGGAGCCCTAAAAGGACACATGAATACAACACCGTGTTGGCTTGAAGCACAACAAGCCCCCCTCACGATGTACGAGTAGCCAACGCCATGGAGGACAACTGCTCAGACAGCAGCTTCCTGCATGTCCCGCCCAGTATGCACCTCTGTATGTACCTGCCCAGATGAAAATTTGTTTCATCTACAGACAAGATGCACACAATACAGTCTAAACATCACCACACCATACATGAAGTTTCCAGACAGATAACTAACCAAAGCCAAAGATTTTTCTTTTCGGTAGCTATTCAACACTCTGGAAAGAGTCACCTTTTCCTCATTTCATTTAGTAAATTGTCTGACGTGTGGCACATGGAGAAAGTGAGGGGGACAACAACAACAAACGCCAGTTTCCAAAGAAGAGCAACACTTCTCCTTTACCTATTCTCCACACAGAGCAAGTAAAGTGCCCCAAATGAACTGCTGTCTACCCAAAGAAGAAAGTAAGCAGCTTGGTTCAACACAAACACACCACTAGCTCCAAGTAAAGCCTTCAGGGAGAATCTGCTTTTCTTTGTTGCCAGGCTGTTTGCTTACTACCGATGTCCAGGTATTTGTGACATTACTATTGGATGCTGTGAATAGTTGAGTGTCACCAAACTGTGAAAGGAGAATAAGAACTCTATCGAACATACCACAAGTGTCCTAAAGAATACATTATTATTACAATGCTCTGGGTAATAGCGAATCACTAGCTATAACAAATGGGAAAGCTGCCTCCCTCAATACACTACAGTATGCACACCTTTGTTTTTTCTGAACCCTGCACTAGAATGAGAAGAAGGCTCCAATCCCCAAAGGTTTGTTACATTGAGGGTGTACTGTATAAAAGATAAATAGGAAATACAAAGAAAGTTACCTTGTTCAGGACTATCCTGGACATTAGTTTTGAAGACTTCACTATACTGAGTAATTGTGTGGTAGCTTTGTAATGTAAACTGTTGCTAGTGGAAAACAGAACCAAGGCTGTCAATCTTATTTCACTTTGGACCAAAAAAGAGAGACTATCTTATACTGTCTTGCCATAAGTTTTAGCAGCTGTTGTATCAGGTTTTGACAAGGTTACAACTTAAGTATTTAATAGAAACAAAAAACATGCCGTTAACATGGTTTTACTTTTCTTAAGGCACATGAAATAGATTTGTGTGTCCAAATGCTACTTTGGTAAGTTTAGGGAGCTCTCTCTAAACTGTTTAGTACCAATACTGGCATTTAGTGCTGAATAAGTTCTTAGAGTCAAACACCTGCCCAAGAGATCACACTGCCCAAAAATACAAAAGGATTCCATCTACAGTGGAAATTATCCACTGGTGAAGCTCCACTGGAAGCAGCAATGACAGGGTACCGCCACTGCATCATCCAAAAGCTTCTTGTAATTAGCATCATTCAACAACATTCAGGTCTCTATGATAAGTTATAGAGGAAAATATGGAGAGCTGAAAGAGTGGGGCTAGATAAGGTATTGCACACATTGATCTTGCCCACACCCAATTTCTATAATTGCTACCATAATGATTACATTTTTAGCTACAGAAGTTACTAATCTATGCAAAATCTAGGTGAAATATTTGGCAAGTTTTCTGGACTATGAGTAAGCAACAAACATGATTCCTTCAAAAGAATCAAAACAACATAGGAGCAAGGTTTTTAAGTATTCACCAGTTATTTGCTAGCCAATGGACTATCAGTCAGAAGAAGATGTCGTGTAGAAGAGGCAGGGAAGGAGCACCGACACGTTTGATTCAAGAGCCAATTATTTTCTGAGGGACTACAAACATTAGTTTGATTCTAGGATCAGGTTTTTTGGGAGCCAGCAAGTTGGATTTGTGTTTTTTTGTTTTTCTCTTGCTGTGTGTTAGCAGAGGAGAAAGAAGTGGAATTGACTATGTTTTTGTTGCAGTTACATGAAAGTTTGGGCTTATGGTGAACTTGCATTATTTGGCTTCCCAGATTATAGAATTTAGGATTTTTTGGCACAATTAATACTGAAAGAATTCTTTGGTGCCCTCATTGCATCCACAAAGTCACCTCCAGCAGAGCTTTTCTGGGTGGTGCAGCGGCTGGTCAGTCCGACTTCTCTCCAGCTGGAACTGGAATTTTCCAGTGCCCGCTGTGACATGTTTGCTGACTTTTTTGCGGATAGAATCGCTCAGATTCAGCACGATCTCAATGCTGCACTTTTATAACAGGTAGTGAACTAGAGGTAGGGGAAGCCCCGCCATGTCAGTATTTGTGGGATCAGTTTCAGTGGGTGTCGCCCGCTGATGCAGCTGAGATCCTTGGAAAAGTGCGGGCCACCTGTTGTGAGTTAGATCCATGCCCGTTCTGGGTGGTGAAAGCCAGCCGGGAGACATTAGGGCTGCTGTCGGAGGGGGTGGTCAGTGCCTCCCCGAGGGAGGCCAGGGTGCCAAGCCGCCTCAAGGAGGTGGTGGTATGGCCCCAGCTCAAGAAGCCATCTTTGAGCGTTGACTCCCCGGCCAGCTATCGGCCAGTCTCTAACCTTCCCTTTTTAGGGAAGGTTATTGAACAGGTGGTGCCCCAGCAGTTACAGGAGCATCTAGACCAGGTCAGTTTTCTTGATCCCTCGCAGTCTGGCTTTCGCCTGGGGTTGGCCTTGATTGATGACCTAAGCCGTGAATTAGATCAGGGCACATCATCGATTTTCATCTTGTTGGATCTGTCAGCAGCATTTGATACTGCTGATCATGAGATGTTGGTGACAAGGCTGTGGGACCGGGCCAGGGTGAGTGGGATTGTTTTAGAATGGTTCCGCTCATTCCTGGCACAGAGAACTCAGCGAGTGGTTCTCGGGGAATACGCGTCATCTCCCCAAGACCTTATGTGTGGAGTCCCGCAGGGTTCTATTCTGTCCCCTCTCTTGTTCAATGTGTATATGCAACCCGAAACGGTTCGGCGTACGTTGCCATCAGTACGTCAATGATACACAACTTTACCTCTCATTTTCTGGAGATCCAGGCCCGGCACTCTCGGTGCTTACCCGGTGCTTGGCAGCTGTGGGGGACTGGATGAGGGCAAATCGACTAAGACTGAATCCTGACACGACAAAGGTGATGGTGGTGGGTAAGGTTGAGGGGGTGGTAGCTCCCGTTATCGGCGGGGTCTGCCCACCTCTGGCCGCTCAGGTCCGTAGTTTGGGGGTGCTCTTTGACCCACAGCTCCGCCTGGATTGTCAGGTGGAGGCTGTGGCGAGGACAGCATTTTGCCAGTTACATCTGGTGCGACGGCTGCGGTCGTATGTCTCCAACTCGGACCTAGCAACCATCATCCATGCTTTCATTACCTCTCGATTGGACTACTGTAACGCGCTCTACGTGGGGCTACCTTTGAAGATGATTCAGAGGTTGCAGCTGGTGCAGAATGCGGCGGCTCGTCTCTTAACAGGGATGGGTCGCCACGAGCACATCACACCTGTACTCTGTTCTCTGCGCTGGCTGCCAATAGTCTACCGGGCCCAATTCAAAGTGTTGGTGATGACCTTTAAAGCCCTAAACGGCTTGGGGCTTGCTTATCTGCGAGACCGCCTCATGCCCCAGGTCATTTTGCGGCCCTGTGGCTGGCCGGAAGCACCCAACTCAAGATCCCCCGGGTGGTGATGTGGGGAGGGCATACTCGGTGGTCGCACCAGGGCTGTGGAACTCCCCCCCCCGATGGAGGCCCGTTTATCCCCAGACCTCCCTTCTTTCCGAAGATTGTGTAAGACCTGGTTGTTCCGCCAGGGCTTTGGGAAACCGGGGGGGTGGAGGGGTGTGTCTTTATTGCCTTTTAGCATTCTGCCTTTTTAGTAATTTTTTAATATTTTCATTATTTAGTTTTATTGTTAGATTTTATATGTTGTTCGCCGCTCCGAGCCACCATGGTGCGGGGTAGAAGTGTATTAAAATAAATTTTAAAAAAAAACAAACAAAAAACTCTAAGATTTCTACTTTAGTCACTAAGTTTTTATTATTGCTCCTAACTACCCTACATTTTAGAAGATCTGTCTTTTTACGCTAAGGGTAAAAACAAGCAAGAGATTAGCCCACTGGAGCCTGGGGTCATTCTGTGGAGGCCGTGCACAGTCACCACTCAGATTCCACGCAACGAACAGGACAGATGGGCAAGTGCCACACTCTACCCCACCCCTCCCCTCCTAATTCACAGCCGCAGCAACCCCTGGGTATGGGAAGTCACCCATGCTGTGGCTGTCATCAGTTTTCTTATTTATTTCTATTTTTTTTTTAGTACTTCAAAAAACAAGAGTAAATAGCCACAGCACCTGTAAAAATGGAGGGAGCATGCACTCCCCCAGACCACTCTAGCTACTCCACCCGTGACTCTATGGTCCTGGCAGACTTGTACACACATGGGGGCTGCATGCACCTAGATAGGCGATGGTCATACATTTGTCCATCTTAGCCACTGGCAGGCTACACATACTCACAACATTGTCCTGGGGAAAGGCCTGTGGGGTGGTGGGTGCAGGCAAACATCTGGCAGCCACCTAATAAACATGCAGGTGGCTACCCACCCAATGCGAGCTACTGTGGGCTACTGTCTTGTCTGTTAACATCCTAAGTTTCATTAGTCATCATCATCACATCACATTTTAATTTCTATCCCGCACTCTTTCCGGAGACTCGAGGCGGCGTACAACATAATAAATACATTTACTGGGGTTCCCCACACAGGGGACCCAGCGTAAACAATATCATAACATACATATCAAAACATAACCCCAACTAATATCTCCTCCGACCATGCCTACA
This sequence comes from Sphenodon punctatus, assembly GCA_003113815.1. Lineage (NCBI taxonomy): Eukaryota > Metazoa > Chordata > Lepidosauria > Sphenodontia > Sphenodontidae > Sphenodon > Sphenodon punctatus. The sequence goes on along the minus strand of QEPC01012577.1, from coordinate 573,715 downwards.
TAACAGGCAACTGGTCCCATCCCTCCCACTACCTATACCCTGTTGCCACCAGGGTATACAGCTGGCTCTACCCTTCTCTCACCGGGGAGAGTCAGCCGTCTCCACCTCCTCTTTCATATAATACAATACCCACCCCTCGATAATACAACCCAAACAATGAAGCCCATCTTGGTCCACACTGGCCAAGGCAGACCCCTGAACAATATTAAATAATCAGCATGAATAATTACACAATTCCCCATACCCTCACCTCTCCCTCCCACCTAATCACAACAATCACACCCCTCCACCCCCGACTGGCCGCGGCCCTTCGGTTCACGGCCAACGGCCCCGCAGCCACCAGCGCGTTG
>QEPC01012577.1:542597-561949 GCA_003113815.1 Sphenodon punctatus | reverse complement strand
AGAAGGGAGTCAAAGGTGGAGAAGAGACAGCAAGGGTCACGAGAGTAGGATTCAACCTGGGAGGCATAGTAGTGTTGCCTTGCCAGGGAAATAGCGGAAGAGAGGGAGGAGAGGGAAAATTTAAAGTGGAGGAAGTCAGGGTGGGAGCAGGATTTGCGCCAGAGGCGTTCAGTAGCCCGGGTGCAGGAGCGGATGTAGCGGATAGTTGGGGTGAGCCAGGGACGGGGGTTTGGGGGTCGAACGGGGGGGGGCAAGAGAGTCAAGGGTCATGGCAAGAGAGGCATTAAGAGAAGAGATGGCAGTGTCAGGGGAGGAGGAGAAGACAGGAGGGGGGAGAGAGAGGGAGGGAGGAAGCAAAATCTAAAGGAGTAATAGCCTGAAAATCACGGAAGGGGCATGGCGCTGGGGAAGAAATTGAAGGAAGCGAGGTGATGGTTGGACACGGGACAAAGGTCAAAGGAGAGGTCAGCAACAGGACAGTTTTTGGAGAAGATGAGATCGAGAGAGTGGCTGCCGGTGTGGGTGGAGGAATCAGTCCAGAGGCGAAGATCAGAGAAGGAGGAAGACGCCCTCTTGCAAGTTCCATGATTCTGCCCAGTCTGTACAACAAGGGCATGCAGGGGCTGTTCTTGATGGCTGCTCCACAGCTTTGGAACTCCCTTCCCCTGGAGGTTCACCAAAGCCTGTATTTGAGCATTTTCTGAAGGCAATGTAAGACCTATTCATTCAGCTGGTAGTGACAGAGTTTAGGATGTTACTGTAAATTGAGAATTTTTCTATACAGTTTGGGTTTTAAATATGGTTTTATGTATGCTTTTGAGTATGCCTTGTTATCTGCTCTGAGCCTTAGGAGTGGGCTATAAATTGAAATAAATAGGTATAACAAGTTCCATTGCTTAGAACCTTAGGTTAGACAAATTGACTGGAAATAAGGTACAAATGAAGATTAAGAATCCGAGGAACAACTTCCTGTGGGATGAGACTGATTCTCCTTCACCTGAAGTTTTTTAATCAAGACTGGAAGTTTTTTTTTCCTGATGAGATGTACTAGTTTATCCAAAAGTGCATATTTTCATGCAGAAATTACTTAAGGAAATTTGTGTTATGCAGAAAGTCAGAACAGGAGATTTTAGAAAGTACCAGATTCTGTGCAAGCCTAGTTTTAAATATGTGTTTGTTTCATTTGAATGGTTAGCCATAAGGCACATAAAAACATTTCCCAAGAATCTGATTCTGCTTCAACTGAATTCAGTTCCCACCAACTTTAGTAGTTCAGTGTCAAGTTGAGCAGCACGTGCGCACACGCACACATTGAAATGAATGGGACTTGCATGTGTGCTCGCTGCTAGCATGTTATTTGCGAAAGGATCATGCTGCAAAAAGCTCTGATTCTGCAAATACACATAGAACCACTGACTTCAGTGGACTATGGGCATGTGTTTGTAGTGTACATATAAATGTTCACAATATTCTAGCTTAAGCAATGAGCTAGGTGCGTTTGGATTCTTGCACTAGTTTTATTTTTAATTTATTTAGAATTTTTTATCCCACCCTATTCCTTAGGCTCAGGATGGCTTATAGTTCTTTAACTAATTAACTCAACTGATAGGGCCTTTTTACATGGACAGAGCTGGGTGGAGGGATGGGTGTTTTGCTACAGTGGGTGGAGGGGTGTGTGTGTGTTTACATGGACACACACACACCTCCACCCACGGAGCTTCCTCTGGTTTTCCTGAGGGCTCCATGGGTGGAGGTGGGTGTTGCGCGGGAGCGCACATGCACCCCCACCCATCCTGCTCGCCGAGCAGACACCCATCCCACCTACCCACCACTGGCTGTATACACGGATACCTCCCCTGCACACACCTGCCAGAACACCAAGCTGGGGGCGCGGGGGGTGTCCGTGTAAAACAGCATTAATTCTCACAAGAACCCTGTGAGGTAGGTTAGGCTAAGAGATCTGTGAATGGTCCAAGGTCACCCAGAGAGTACATGGCTATGGTGAAACGTGAACCAGGGGCCTCTTCCTACCTCCTGATCCAAGTACGGCACACTTGCACAGGATCAAATCCTCAGGCTTTACCTTATAAAACTCATCCACAGAAGTAGGAAAGAAATCCTCATTAAAGTAAGTAGACTTTCAGAGAAATAAGTCATTCACCCCCTAAATACAGTACTAGGAAGAAGGTAATGAAATGTATCAATTAAGAAAGAAGCGTATTTCTAACATTAAGAGCTTACTACATTGTGTCTACTGCCAGTATATCTTGGGTACAATTGCAATCCTCTTCCATTAAAGTCAGTGGAAGCTTGAACCATCAACTTTAATGATGATGACCTGTGAATAAGGAAAAAAATACATACTCCTATAAAACAGAAAACAAGCATAAAAGAGACAAGCTAGATAACTCTAGTTACTAAGAGTCAGTTGCTCACTGCGGTTTTAATAAGTCAGCTTTTTAATCAGCATCCAAAAGCTAAGTACCAAAGATACTAAATATTAGTCAAAAAAATATTTGGTTAACATCCTCTACATGCCCCCTGCTTATATACAACTTTCCCTTTCCTCAGAGATGAATTTGTAGAAAAGGAATGCCCACCTCTAAAATTTATTGAATATATTCCAAGCTTAGCATGCAGTAGATACACTGGATGAATTATTATTGCCAAATATTAAGAAACCAATAACTATAAATGCAGAGGTTGCTAAATGGAGTTGGGATGGAAATCACATGCTGTTAACAAAATGATTACTTAATTCAGCAGTCTACATCATTAGTTTAAAGGGTTAAACTTTTTAAAATATATATATATATTTAAAAAATACTGTTTTAGGGCAGGATCATCTGGCTGTTTAGCTCTGGCATGAATCCCACTGAAGTGAATGGGTCTCCCCCTAGTGCTGCACAGCTGAAGGATCTCACTTCCCAACCCACACAAGGTTTTGATTCATTTATGTAGGCTTTGACACTGCAAATTTAACTACCTTCACAGAGCCTTTTAGTTACAGCAGTGCCCAGACCAACTGAAATTAATGGGTTGTATCTGCACAGCTTTCATTGCATATCAGTTTCAGAGCCTTATGTTGCAAATATTTAAGTGTGCGCCTAGGCTTACTCAAGTAAGTAAGTCTACAAGCACTTAAGTATTGCAGGATTGGTGTTTAAATTAAAATAGCACCTGAAGTTGTGCTGCTGCATTGCTTTGATGATTGGAGCTTTCCTATTTTCTGTAATAATAATATATATATATAATTATATTATTATTGGTTTTTTGATTATGGAATATCCATGTTTTTTATTAAAAATAAGGCAATGGAGAAAATTTGTCCTGCTGGCACAATAGAATACTAAACACCATAACCGCTATGGGAGCAGGGCTTAGGGGAGGCCAAGTTTGAAGAGCTGCTCCCTTCAGTTTAGAAGGTTTTTACTTCCTTCAAATAGCAAGGAAGGCAAAGCTGGATTTTTACTGGTATCTCCCTGCTTTACTAAGAATACAACAACTTTGGCTTGGTTTAAGCATTACAAACTTCCAAAAACTGTTCTCTATTCTCTCTCGCTCATGGCTTGTACAGGAGTCTTCCACTCTACTCCCCACTGTCAGAGCTCTTTTCCTTGTTCAACAGTGGTCATTCTGCTTTCTAGGACCTTCCCCTGTAAACGACCCCCTGGCTACTTCACTTCTTGTACAGGGCTCCCTGACTCTGCTGTGCCCATGTACAGGACTCACCACCTGGCATAATGCTGACCATCCTACATCTCTCTGCCTGTACACAGCTCCCTCACTCAGTTCTCCTCCGTCCAGGGCTCTCCCCTGGCACAATTATGGCCATTATTCTGCAGCTCTCAATCTCTACAAAACTCCCCCACCTTACTCTCCCTTGGACAGGGCTCCCCTTCTTGCACAACTCTGCCCACTCTGCAGACCTCCCCCTGTACTGGGTTCCATATTCTGTATCCCCAATAAAACTGCTCAGTATAAAGTGCTCCCCCTGCGCATGGCTTCCATTGTGGAAGCTATTTACAGAGGCTCTGCCCCTACTCTCTCCCCTTAATGCCCCCCCACACACACACACTTTGTGTATGCTCCCTCCTTCCTGCTCCCCCATAGGATTTCTCTCCCTGGGCTGAGGCTCGTTCTTAGAGTCCTCCCAAGAGGACTACACTTGCCACTCTGACCCACAGGGCTGCTCTGTACAGAACCACACCATCTCCCTGCCCCCCTCCTGCAGAACATCCACTGTATCAGCCCAGAGCACCTGCTTACCCCATTCCTTAGTGGGGTTGAGAAAGTCGGAGGGAGAAGTGCTGAAAGATCGATCCCATCTTGCCTTTAGCCTCCTGTCCCTGTCTCTGGGATAAACCTCTGCCCTCTTCCTGCACCTGGGACCATCCCAGGCAAACTCCAACGTTCCGACCTCAGCCATGCTCCTCCAGTGGGGCGCCCGTTTGGAGCCACAGTCCAGACACCCCAGGTTTTTGGAAGGGGAATGGCTGTCACTGAAATCCATGTGCTCTGTGGTTCTGGGTGCGTTTTGGGGGCAAGATCAGCCACCCCAAATATTTATTTATTTTATTTATTTTATAGATTTATACCCCGCCCCTCCTGCAAAAGCAGCCCGGGGCGGCTTCCAACAATAAAAACATCGTAATAAAATACACTTTAAAATCATCATAACAATATAAATATAAATTATTAATATCACTGGGATTTGCTAGCTCTGTTGTTTAGCCATCTCGGCATCCCTGAGCCTCAAGCCGAGGCGCCTGCTGTGTGGGATCAGATCAGAATGACCTTCAGTTCTCTCCCTTCCACAGGCCTTGCCTCTCCCCACCAGCTCAGCTCTAAACATGACTGACCAGTCACTCACACTGCCCCCTGTGAGGTGCAGTTACTTCTCTTTCCCCAGCACTGATAGGCTTTGACAAGCAGTGTCTGCTGGGAGTTGTAGTCCCCAGTATTCAAGACTGTTTACTTTTAAACAGTCTCTACATTACACATAGAATGTTCGCAAGCACTCCACACTCAGGATGGTCTCCATAGGCTAACACTGAATTTTCAAGATATCATAACTACTAACCAGATTTGCAAAAAGTAAACCAAAGGCAGACCCCCACCAGCCTCCTTGAATTTTCTAGAAGGTTTACACCTCTTCCCAACCAACATAAAACCCCTTTACCCTGTCAAGATCGAGATGGTCTAACTTCTGAAAAAACAGGCTTTCAAAGTGCAGTGTTCAAATTGCGAAATCTCAGCTGTTATCCAACCGATACGGCTGAAATTTGGACAGCTTGTACCACTTACTCCAGTGATCCTTCACCCAAATTTCATGATCCTAGTTTAATCATGCCAATTCTAGCAAATAGGAAGTTGGGGCTTTATAATAGAAGGTGTAACACACCTTAACTATTAGAACGCTCCCACACTCTAATAATGGAAACAAGTTAAATTTAAGGTTAGAGGTGCTGGGGCTCTTGGAGCAGGATGGGATGTTGGACCAATCCACATATTGCATCCCACCCAACAATTTAAGTTGAGAACCTCTGACCTAGGGTATTTTCAGATGGTACGAGATCACGGTCAACCACGGACAATCCCCTGTGGTGGTGGATGGTCCTGTAACAACTGGTTGCTCGCTGCCAGATGTTCACCATGGTGAACCACTGGCGGTGAGCAAAATAACCACGCTTTCGAGGATGGTCCGGGCACCATCTCCGAAAGCATGGTTAATTGAACCACGGCCTGGAATCGGCGGATGGTAACATCTGTTACCGCTGCCGATTCCGGGCCATGGCCCAGACCCCGGGACAGAATCGGGCGCAGCGGCTGGATTGGCCGCTGCACCCGCCCGTCTCCAGGCAGGCGGGCGGGCTCCTAGGGGAGCGTGGGGGGCAGGGCTGTGTGGTCGCATGTTGCGCCACGCAGCCCCGCCCCAGATTCCCCGCCGGAATCAGCCGGCTCGTCTGATTCCGGCTGGGAATCAGAAAGGTGATTCCGTGACGGGGCCAATAGGTGCCCAGTCACGTCTGAAATCACCCCTAGAGTGTTAGAATTGATGATCAGTTCATAAGGACAGCAGAACTGCATGGTTACAATGAGGCAATTATGTTCTACATGATGACTGGCATCACAGCTTCCTTTTATATTTGATTTTCCCTGTTTATCTACCCTATTCCTTGCTGTCATCCAATTTATATTATCTGTTTTCTGCCCTTTTTATGTTCTGTATTCTGTACTCTGCCCTTTCTGTGTCTTTATCTCTCTCCTTTCTTTTACCATTGCTGGGGCTTTAACAGCTATCTAAATCTTCTATATATTCCAAACGCACCCATCTCCTTGTAGTAATGCCTTCCTTTTTGTCTGTCCTGCTATTTCTTCCCCACTAACCTCTGTGCTTTCTGTGTTCCCCCAAATCTAGTCAATTATTGCTCTTCTCACCCAAAACACAATCATTTTTCTTCCCTTTCAGCTACATCTTCTCCAATTTTTTTCTTTGTCTAAAGATCAGTCCTGAGAAGTGACATATCCCATACTCTGCTGCCACCCAACTAAATACTGAACCACATGTTGCTATGATGTCTTTGACACCATGATTACACTCTGTATTCATTAATAGATTCAGGAGGAACCACATAAGCATAAACAACCTGATGCTGGAGACCAGAGCCACTCTTCCCTAGGATCTGCCCCACAATGCTAAAGAGGAAGGAGATGAAATGTTGGTCAAAGACCTGGTAGAAGATCCTTTCCTCTTCTATTAGAGAAGGAAGGCATGATCAGTCATACAGACCCTTTCCTCCTAAGTCCTCCCCCACACTCAGTGGATGTTGTGGTGTGCCATTTATCTAGATTAGGACTTTGTCCCAACACAAGACCATGCCCCCAGGACAAGTCCACAGCCCTCATAACCATAGTATTGGAGTGTTTTCCAGTGGTGCATTAACTTGATATGGCTATTTGCTTACTTTTTGGCTTCATAATTCTCACAAGGATATGATTATTTTTATTTTTTGTATATAGTATAGGATTTTGTTGGAGTTTAGAGGGGTGATGGCTGTTCGGTTTTGCTTGCATATGCTTCTAGTGAAGATAAGGTTGCAGAAGTACAGCTTATACCTGGAGCAAAACGTGATGATATTTATGACATTTCTTGGTTCCGATGGTGGTTCCTTCCACAGCCGTGGAATACCACATCTCCATCTCTTGCTCCACCCTTTTGAACTGCACCATTATGCCCAAAGAGCAGCATTTGATGGCCAGAGTCTCCATTTGAGAGGTCTGGGCCACTGAGTGAGTCAACTATAATCTTGAATTTAATTTTGTGTTCTTTTGGAAGACAGTGTAGAGAGCATTTGGAAGACAGTGTAGAGAGCAGAACATAGGTTTGATGTACTCACAGTGGTGCAAGGTTGGTGAGTGGATGTGCTGCCACATCTGAACTAGCTGGAGTTTTCTCAGGGCTGGTGGTTTCAGACCCACGTATAACAGATTGTTGTAGATCAAGTAGGAGCAATGCCAGACAGGAAGCTGGGACCCTGTGCAAATTACTGATCAAGCTCCCATCCGAACATAGGATTGTTTGATGGACTCACCCATTTATTTTTTCTTTTAAAACGTTAATGTTCTTAGATATTTATGTTCATTTAAACATAACATCGGTCATGCCCCCTGCATTGCAGGGCCTTTGGGCCCACATGTTATTTCTACTTTATTCATGGGTAGGGTTGCCACCTTTTGCAGTTTGACCCCGAGACTCCCATTTTGGCCTATAGGAGTCTCTAGGGTCAAATTGCAAAAAGTGGCAACACTATTCATGGGTCCATATGTTGGGATCCACCTCCTAAATTGTTGTGGGTCCTCCACAGGCCAGAGCTCCCCACATGTGAGGCTATGTACCTTGTCTATTTTATTACTTTGTAAAGTGCCAGGTACACTGCTGGCGCTATATAAATGTTTGTTAATAATAATAATAATAATAATGTACATTCGTCTTTCTACCAGTTCTTCTCAAACTCATTTCATGCTTATTCATGGACCACATGTATTGGGGAGCACCTCTGGGTCTCCTAACAGACAAACAGTCTGCATGTTCCTGGATCCGAATCAGAGTATGAGGTGGCACAAACGTGTAGCTAGGTCATTGGGCATTTCTACACATAATGACTGCCATCAACCTCCCAACCACCCAATGTGGGGACAAGCTTTGTCTGTTCGCTCAAACCTGGAAGCTAGCCACAAAGTGAACACAGGTTTGCAGGAGTTTGCTTCCCAGAACATATTTAGGTAACTCCTCAGTAGACCAGCCAAAACAAGAAATACAATAAATGTCTGGCCAATGACACCACTGTGCCATTGGTCAGCTAGGCTTCTGCAAAGACATACAGCTTTGACATGTCACTCGTTTCTGTCTCCATAATTATTCACATATATTAGCCGGATTCACCATGACTTCGACACCGCATTTATAGCAATGGGAGAACCCGAGGTAATGGAAGCTCCACTGTGTCAGGTTGAATGGGATTAGTTTCAGTGGGTGTTACCCGCTGAGGCGGCAGATGTCCTTGGGACTGTCAGAGCCACCTTATGTGAATTAGATCCATGCCGGTCATGAGACATTAGGACTGTTGCTTTCTGGGGTTGTCAATGCCTCCCTTACGCTTTTGATACCGTGGACCACGGGCTGCTTTTGAGATGGCTGCGAGACTTGGGAGGTCTGGGTGGGACTGTCCTTGGATGGTTCCACTCATTCCTCTTGGGTAGAAGCCAGCGGGTGGTGCTGGGGGCTGAAACATCTAACCCCCGGGCCTTGACCTGCAGTGTTCCACAGGGTTCTATTCTGTCTCCACTATTATTTAATGTGTATATACAGCCCCTGGGGGAGAGCATGAGAGGGTTCAGGGTGTGTTGTCACCAATATGCTGCTGATACTCAGCTGTACCTCTCGTTTTCAACTGACCCAGGTCCTGCTGTCTCGTTACTTTCCCTATGCTTGGAAGCCGTGACGGATTGGATGCGGCAGAGCAGACTGAAGTTCAACCCCGATAAGACAGAGGTGATGGTGGTGGGAAGGGCAGGGGAGTTGCTGGCCCCCCTGATAGGAGGGGTTCTCCCGCCTTTTGCTCTTCAGGTTCAGAGTCTGGGGGTGGTTTTGGATTCGGGCCTCCGTCTGGATCGGCAGGTGGAGGCGGTGGCTAAAGTCACCTTTCACTAGCTGTATCTGGTACGGAGGCTTCGACCTTACCTCTCCGGGCCCGATCTGGCCACTCTCGTCCATGCCTTCATCACCTTGAGACTAGACTACTGCAACGCGCTCTACGTGGGGCTTCCCGTGTTTCTGGTTTGGAGGCTGCAGCTAGTGCAAAATGTGGCGGCCCGTCTCCTAATGGGGACGGGGCAGGGTGAGCACGTAACACTGGTGCTCCGCGCTCTGCACTGGCTGCCTATAGCGTACCGAGCCAGATTCAAGGTGTTAGTATTGATTTAGAAAGCCCTGCACGGTCTGAGCCCCTCATATCTCGGGGACCACCTCGCCCTCTGCACCTCAGGGCGATCCCTTCAGTCTACCGGGGGCGCCTTTCTGGAGGTCCCCTGTGTAAGACGGGGGGCCACAATGGAGAGGGCGTTCTCGGTGGTCAGGCCGCGGTTATGGAATTTCCTCACCTGGCCCCAGCCCTGTTGGCCTTTCAACGTGTTTGCAAGACTTGACTGTTCGCCCAAGCCTTTGGAGGGGAGGGTGAGGTGTGGTGGGGTGGGGTGTTGGTTTTAGTGATGTTTTAAAGTGTTGGGGTTTGGGTTATTGTCTTGTTTTTTATTGTTTTTATTGTTATTATTAGGTTTTATAATATTGTACACCGCCCCGAGATGCCGTTGGCATGAGGGGGCGGCTAATAAATTGAATTAATTAAATAAATAAATAAATAAATAATAACAGAAATATTACGGAGGGCAGAGTGCTGGGCCCCCTCAAAGAGGTTATGGTACAGCCTCTGCTCAAAAAAACATCGCTTGACATTGACTCCCTGGCCAGCTACTGGCCAGTCTCTAGCCTTCCCTTTTTAAGGAAGGTTATTGAGCACGTGGCGGCTTGGAAGCTTCAGGGGCATCTGAACCTCGTCAGTTTTCTTGATCCCTTGCAGTCTGACTTTCATCCAGGGTTTGGTACTGAGACGGCACTTATGACCTTGGTCGACGACCTGTGCCAGGAATTATATCAGGGCAGATCATCATTGTTAATTCTATTAGATCTGTCAGCAGCATTTGTCTGTTGACCATGAGATGTTGGTGGCTTGGCTGCAGGACTGGGCTGGGGCTGGTGGAATTCTTCTTGAATGGTTCCGCTCTTTCCTGGCCGGGAGAACTCAGCGGGTGGTTCTTGGGGGTGTTCATCATCTCCCCGGAACCTCACATGTGGAGTCCCTCAGGGTTCTATTCTATCCCCCCTCACATTCAACGTGTACAGCCTTTGGGCGAGGTCATGAGGGAGTTGGGTGTACGTTGTCATCAGTATGCCGATGATACACAGCTCTACCTCTCTTTTTCTGGAGACTCAGACATGGCAGTCTCGGTGCTTACCTGGTGTTTGGTGACTGGGGGGGATTGGATGAGGGTGAGCTGTCTGAGACTGAATCCTGAGAAGGCCGAGGTGATGTTGGTGGATAAGGCGGGAGGTGTGGTGGTTCCTGTTGTTGATGGAATCTGCCCCCCTCTAGCTACNTAATAATAATAATAATAATAATGTACATTCGTCTTTCTACCAGTTCTTCTCAAACTCATTTCATGCTTATTCATGGACCACATGTATTGGGGAGCACCTCTGGGTCTCCTAACAGACAAACAGTCTGCATGTTCCTGGATCCGAATCAGAGTATGAGGTGGCACAAACGTGTAGCTAGGTCATTGGGCATTTCTACACATAATGACTGCCATCAACCTCCCAACCACCCAATGTGGGGACAAGCTTTGTCTGTTCGCTCAAACCTGGAAGCTAGCCACAAAGTGAACACAGGTTTGCAGGAGTTTGCTTCCCAGAACATATTTAGGTAACTCCTCAGTAGACCAGCCAAAACAAGAAATACAATAAATGTCTGGCCAATGACACCACTGTGCCATTGGTCAGCTAGGCTTCTGCAAAGACATACAGCTTTGACATGTCACTCGTTTCTGTCTCCATAATTATTCACATATATTAGCCGGATTCACCATGACTTCGACACCGCATTTATAGCAATGGGAGAACCCGAGGTAATGGAAGCTCCACTGTGTCAGGTTGAATGGGATTAGTTTCAGTGGGTGTTACCCGCTGAGGCGGCAGATGTCCTTGGGACTGTCAGAGCCACCTTATGTGAATTAGATCCATGCCGGTCATGAGACATTAGGACTGTTGCTTTCTGGGGTTGTCAATGCCTCCCTTACGCTTTTGATACCGTGGACCACGGGCTGCTTTTGAGATGGCTGCGAGACTTGGGAGGTCTGGGTGGGACTGTCCTTGGATGGTTCCACTCATTCCTCTTGGGTAGAAGCCAGCGGGTGGTGCTGGGGGCTGAAACATCTAACCCCCGGGCCTTGACCTGCAGTGTTCCACAGGGTTCTATTCTGTCTCCACTATTATTTAATGTGTATATACAGCCCCTGGGGGAGAGCATGAGAGGGTTCAGGGTGTGTTGTCACCAATATGCTGCTGATACTCAGCTGTACCTCTCGTTTTCAACTGACCCAGGTCCTGCTGTCTCGTTACTTTCCCTATGCTTGGAAGCCGTGACGGATTGGATGCGGCAGAGCAGACTGAAGTTCAACCCCGATAAGACAGAGGTGATGGTGGTGGGAAGGGCAGGGGAGATGCTGGCCCCCCTGATAGGAGGGGTTCTCCCGCCTGTTGCTCTTCAGGTTCAGAGTCTGGGGGTGGTTTTGGATTCGGGCCTCCGTCTGGATCGGCAGGTGGAGGCGGTGGCTAAAGTCACCTTTCACTAGCTGTATCTGGTACGGAGGCTTCGACCTTACCTCTCCGGGCCCGATCTGGCCACTCTCGTCCATGCCTTCATCACCTTGAGACTAGACTACTGCAACGTGCTCTACGTGGGGCTTCCCGTGTTTCTGGTTTGGAGGCTGCAGCTAGTGCAAAATGTGGCGGCCCGTCTCCTAATGGGGACGGGGCAGGGTGAGCACGTAACACTGGTGCTCCGCGCTCTGCACTGGCTGCCTATAGCGTACCGAGCCAGATTCAAGGTGTTAGTATTGATTTAGAAAGCCCTGCACGGTCTGAGCCCCTCATATCTCGGGGACCGCCTCGCCCTCTGCACCTCAGGGCGATCCCTTCAGTCTACCGGGGGCGCCTTTCTGGAGGTCCCCTGTGTAAGACGGGGGGCCACAATGGAGAGGGCGTTCTCGGTGGTCAGGCCGCGGTTATGGAATTTCCTCACCTGGCCCCAGCCCTGTTGGCCTTTCAACGTGTTTGCAAGACTTGACTGTTCGCCCAAGCCTTTGGAGGGGAGGGTGAGGTGTGGTGGGGTGGGGTGTTGGTTTTAGTGATGTTTTAAAGTGTTGGGGTTTGGGTTATTGTCTTGTTTTTTATTGTTTTTATTGTTATTATTAGGTTTTATAATATTGTACACCGCCCCGAGATGCCGTTGGCATGAGGGGGCGGCTAATAAATTGAATTAATTAAATAAATAAATAAATAAATAAATAATAACAGAAATATTACGGAGGGCAGAGTGCTGGGCCCCCTCAAAGAGGTTATGGTACAGCCTCTGCTCAAAAAAACATCGCTTGACATTGACTCCCTGGCCAGCTACTGGCCAGTCTCTAGCCTTCCCTTTTTAAGGAAGGTTATTGAGCACGTGGCGGCTTGGAAGCTTCAGGGGCATCTGAACCTCGTCAGTTTTCTTGATCCCTTGCAGTCTGACTTTCATCCAGGGTTTGGTACTGAGACGGCACTTATGACCTTGGTCGACGACCTGTGCCAGGAATTATATCAGGGCAGATCATCATTGTTAATTCTATTAGATCTGTCAGCAGCATTTGTCTGTTGACCATGAGATGTTGGTGGCTTGGCTGCAGGACTGGGCTGGGGCTGGTGGAATTCTTCTTGAATGGTTCCGCTCTTTCCTGGCCGGGAGAACTCAGCGGGTGGTTCTTGGGGGTGTTCATCATCTCCCCGGAACCTCACATGTGGAGTCCCTCAGGGTTCTATTCTATCCCCCCTCACATTCAACGTGTACAGCCTTTGGGCGAGGTCATGAGGGAGTTGGGTGTACGTTGTCATCAGTATGCCAATGATACACAGCTCTACCTCTCTTTTTCTGGAGACTCAGACATGGCAGTCTCGGTGCTTACCTGGTGTTTGGTGACTGGGGGGGATTGGATGAGGGTGAGCTGTCTGAGACTGAATCCTGAGAAGGCCGAGGTGATGTTGGTGGATAAGGCGGGAGGTGTGGTGGTTCCTGTTGTTGATGGAATCTGCCCCCCTCTAGCTACCCAGGTCTGTAGTTTGGGGGTGCTTCTAAATTCACAGTTCTGCCTGGATTCCCAGATGGCAGCGGTGGCAAGGAGTGCCTTTCGCCAGTTACATCTGGTGCGACGGTTGTGGCCGTGTGTTTCAGACTCTGACCTGGCCACCATCATCCATGCTTTTATCACCTCTAGACTTGACTATTGCAACACACTTTACATGCGGCTACCCATGGTGACAGCCCAGAGGCTGCAGCTAGTGCAGAATGCAGCAGCTTGCCTCCTAACAGGGACGGGTTGCCGCGAGCACATTACACCAGTGCTCCTTTCTCTGCACTGGCTGCCTATTGTTTTCTGGGGCCGATTCAGGGTGTGGGTATTGACCTATAAAGTCCTAAACGGCCTGGGCCCTGCCTACCTGCGGGACTCCCTCATGCCCTGGGCCATGGTGTGGCCCTTGCGGTCGGCCGGGGATGCCCGACTCGCGGTTTCCCAGGTGGCGATGATGGGGAGGGCATTCTTGGTGGCGGCCCCTAGGCTGTGGAATTCCCTCCCGATGGAGTCCCGCCTAGCCCCAACCTCCCCTCNTTTTAAAAAAAAATTGGCCAGTTTCAGGGATGCATTGCCACCAAATCAGACACATCCAGACCATTATCCCTTGTAGTTTCATCAATAAACTGCCTGTTCAAGAACACAGACCCCTTTTTAAAAATCAGTTTGGCCCCTTTCGGGGCTGCATTCCCACCAAAGCAGGCCCCAATTCCAACTAGCATCATCCCCAGCAGTCACACCTTATCCCCAGCAGCCAAATGCCTGTCCACACAAACTACTTTCCAGCAGCAGCAGGAAACAGCAGTGAAACAGTGAAGGGACCATTAAAAAAAATTTAAAAATAGGCATGACCAGTGGAACCACAAATTTACAAAATGGCCTCTCTACTCATGTTGGGAGAGGAGAAGGAAAGCAGCAATGCATTCATTGCTGCTGCTTTCCTTCACCCCTCCCAAGCATGAGTAGAGAGGCCATTTTGTCATTATGCAAACACAGAGCAACACCCCCCCAAAATCACCCCAGTCTGTCTATCCCCACAACACCCTCCCCATCTTCCATCCCAGGCCCCCAGCCTCTGCTCCCCAAGTCCCCCCCACGTTTACTCACACACACCCTTCCCCAGTGTTCCCCCCCGTGCGTTTTTTACTCACCGTTTGCAGGCAGGCACCAGGCAGAGGCAGTTAGTTGAGTAAGGGTTCAGTGAAGGCGCTCGGCGGTGAGATGTACTGCAGTGCACATGCAAGCATGTGCGCTGCAGCACGTCTTGCCGTCGAGCGCTTCCACTCAATGCCCAGGTGAGGCTTTGCATGGAGCCCAGAGGGCTCAATGCAAAGCTGCCACGAGCAGGAAATATCATTTCCCAGTGGCGCGACTGGACTGAACGCCNAATTAATTAAATTAAATATATGCATAGGTTCACTTCTCACTTGTTGATTTCACTAGTGTGGCTTTGGGGCTATTTATTCCTAATAGGTGTTCATCTAAAAGCACCCTTAGTGCTGTCACCTAATGAGCTCCACCTAGGTCATATCCCATAAGGGGGCAGTGTACACATAGGAACACAGTAAAAATACAGAGCAGCTTATGATAACATCACAGGACATTTGACCCATAAGTGTAGAGAAGGGATGGGGAAACCTTTCCCTCCCGGGGGCCACTTTGAAAATTAGTACAGGCTCCAAGGGCCACATAGAAGTTGTGGGTGGAAGTGCTTTGGAAGAGGAGGGTCCAGATAATGGACTTTTGCCATGGATCTGTCCCCTATCATAAGAACATAAGTAGTGCCATACTGGGTCAGACCATGGTCCATCAAACCTAGCATCCTGTTTTTGACAGTGGCCAATCTCTTTCTCTTGGGAGAAGTACCCAACAGGTCACAATGGACAATCCATTTCCTGTTGTTCCAACCCCCAACAGTAAGAGGTTATGTTCCCAAAACGTACTTGGCTAATAGCCATTAATGGACCAATCCTCCAAGAATTTATCCAATCCCTTTTTAAAACTAGCTACACTACCAGCTGTGACCACTTTCTCTGGAAGTAAGTTCCACAAGTTAATTGTGTGCTGAGTGAAAAATACTTTCTTATTTGTTTTAAATCTGCTACCAGTAAATTTCATGTAGTGTCTCCTTGTTCTAGTACTCTTAGAGAGAGTAAATAAGCATTCCCTATTTACTTGTTCCACACCACTCATGATACTCGTTTGTGCGCCCTCATATCTGCTCCCTTACCCTAAGCTCAATATTTCAGTATTTGTATGCTTGCTTCCATGTTAGGCTGTTGGGAGGATGATGGAAAAGAGCCAAATAAAAATATCTGGCCCTTGGTCCAGAGGTTCCCTGCCTCTTGTGTAGAAACATCCATTGCCCCCCAGGATGGGATAGATTTTCTCTCTAGTCAGCAATTGCATGAAATATTTCTTAGGGACACTAACATGGGAGAGTTTAGCTTCAGGCAGGAATCCAGGAGTGCTCTTAAACTACCGAATGAGTTTACTAATTGTGGGTGTGTACCTGCAGTATAATTAAATTGCATTAGTAGCTGCAAGCTCTTCAAAAGACTTTCCACTCTCCCATCAGCATAGACTGGTAAGCCACCCCTTTTGAAAACTTGGGGCTTTATAACAGCACAATGTCTTTATAGGTCTTGGAACATCCTCCAGCCACACTGAAGCATTAGCCAAGTGATTTTCTCAGAGGATAAACAATGAAACAATTAAGTGTGTTTGCTCTTAAATGCCATTACAAGGCTTCAAGGTTATTACCCATTAAGATGAATGAAGGAAGTTCACACTTTTCTACTATTGTTCCAATCTGTCTGGTCTTTCATTATGTAAAATGTACAAGGCTTGCAGTCTCTTTAAAATAACAGAGGCAACTGCCCTATCAGCATGCTGTCCTTGTTAGTGAAGGCTGATCCCATACCCACTAAAGTCAATGGAAAGACTCCCACTGTTTTCAATGGAGTTAGAATCAGGGTCTTCATGTTCAAATGAAGGAAAGGGAGAACTGGAGTGAGCCATCCCCTCCATCTGATGGAAAAGATCAGAGACTCCCATCTCTTCTTTCATTTTAATTCCAGTTTTATACTGCTTGTTCTGAAGAGTCTAGAGTTCTGTGCAGCTATATGTAAAGTGGGCTAAATGAGTGATGAATAAGCAAACTGCAGTACAGAAAGAACATTACTGCCCAAGAAGGGACTATAGCTTCATCAAGATGTAGAAATCAATTCAATTTTTATCTGTGTATATAAAAGAGAATATCATAACCAGTTATTCTCAACCTTTTTGTGGGCAAAACCCACCAAAATGATTTAAAAAATTCAGAACCCAACTGAATAAATCCAGGACCCATTTTGGGTGGGCAAACAAGGTACCGCAGGGAACAAGGGCCTTCCAGGACTCGTGCTGGGGGGAATCAACCTGGATACACCAGACTGCACAGGCCAAGTGAGACGCTGAGGGTGTGTTTAGACAAGTGCCCTCCCTATGCCATTACCCATCCATTGGTGCCCTATGCAGCCCTGCAACATGCATGATTGGGGAGGGGGGTGCTTGTCTGAAAATACCCACTCATCAGCCTCTTCCTCTCCTGAAGCCACAGCCAGAGCTTGGACTCTTTCACTGGCTAGGAGGGCAGGAGGCAAGGATGGCCCTGCACAATCTGCACCACTGGAGCAGGGGAACAAAACAAGATTGTACTAGAAAGTTTTGGTGCACTGCCTCCCTGTCCCCACTGCAGTCTCCTTCTGCTACCTCTGCAACCCACCTAAGACCCTACCAGAACACCCTCCCCATGGGTCACAAGTTACCCACTGGTTGAGAACCACTGGCATAGACAGCTTTAACTACATTAAAAAAATGTCAAGAGCTTGTCTATGAATAAATGATTAATATGAAATTATCATTTTCTATTTAGTTTATAAAGCTTATATTAAAAAAACTGAACTTACAAAGTAAGCCAACATCAATTTATATATTGGAATGGTTACCCAAGTCCAACCCAAGAAGGGTCTTGAGTGACACAACTAAGTGACTGTGTTCCTAAAGTGTATTTTGCTAATTGACAACTCCAGGGACTGGGCGTTCATACAAAATTCCAAATTTCTCAATACTATGGAAAAAAAATATATACCAAAGAATTGGAAACATATGAGGGCTCAGGAGAAAAGGAGCAAGAGCAAAAGCAAAGTATCTCAAAAGAAATCAATGACCACAATCAGCATTGAAAAAGTAGCTTGTAAAGTGCATCTTAGATGGCCAGCTGATGCTCATACAGACTGCTTAGCACCTAAAAGAATTTTTAAAAATATTATATGTGAACGAGCTATAGACTGGTTTGGGAAAGTCAGGCCCTCCCACTCTCCATCCTGAATAACTTACATGAGCTTGACTTTTCATACTGGGAATAATTCCATTGTAGTTATTTTTTATATAGTGCCAGCATAGGACCATTAGTTAAATGAAGCAGGTGCATAAGTCTTTGTAAGAACTGAGGCTTCCCGCATGCAAAATTCAGAAAGTCAGTGTGTGAAGTAGGAAGTGTTTCAACGAGTAACAAATTAAACTTCTAGATCCCAACTCCTGATAGAGTCTGCATGTGTGTGCATTTTACATAAGGAGCCACAGAATGCTTCATACAGTGTTGCCAGATCTCATTATTTTAATTTTCTTAAATCCCAAACTCCTAAGGCTTGAGATTGGATCTCCCCACCCACCTAAACAAAGTTTATAGTTTTCATGTTTATGGAGAAAAGTTTAAAAACAACAATTGCAGTTGATCTTAAAGCAGGGGTGGAAGCCATCTGGCATGTGGGCTAAGTCTAGTCTATGGCTATTTTTTTAAATTTGGCCCTTCTCCAGTTTCTGGATCTGGTCTGAGCACTGAAGGAGCATGACCAAGGGAAGGACTCACAAATGATGGCATTTACTGAAGGATAGGGGATTGATTCATGGCCCAGGTGCTCCCATTTCCCCCCTGTTCCTGTTGCCCAGAGGTTGCAAGCCCTGTAGCAGCACTGGCCCACCATGGATTGCATCCCTCTTTGCAAGGTGGGGGCTGGCAATATTTGCTCCCTCTCTGAGTCTGCTTCTAGCACAGGGGAGACGGAGGAGGGCAACCCAGCCAGGCCACTGGAATGGGTGCTTTACAGCCCTGGTCTAGAAGGTCTGCCTAGAAGGTCTTTCCAGCTCCCAGACCTTCTAGGCAGACACACATGGCATGGTACTGCCCTGTGATGACACTGAAAGGTCACACTAAGGGTGCTTTTAGACAAACACCTACCATCTACCCACTATACATGTTGTAGGGCTGCAGTGGTGTCCTGTAGGTGCCCTGCAACATGTATAATGGGTGAGAGGGTGGGGAGGTGCTTGTCGAAAAGCACCCTAAATGGAACCCTTTAGTGTCGCCCATTTGGTGGCAACAAAAGGCAGGAGCAGTGGGAGGGGCTTTTGCAAGACTTTATTTTATGTATTAATGTAGATCCCGGTGGGGAACATCAGACCCAGGGACCAAATGTGACCTGTGGCTAGTTTTTAATTGGCCCCTTCCAGTTCCTGGACCCTGGATTCATTTCCTGCTCCCAAGAATTGAAAAACTGAGTTCAGGTTAAGGGAGTAAAGAGGAGTTCATGCCCACAAGGATAGGGAACAGATCCATTGCACAGATCCAGGATCTGACTCCACCTCTTCCCAAATACACCGTTTAAGCACCCGGCCTCCAACTTTTATGTGGCCCCTGGGTGAGAAAAGGATATCCACACCTAATTCAGATTGGTGGAGATGTTTGGAGACCACCACAACCTTTCTGTGAGAAGCGTGAGTTTGGGGAGCTGGTTGGGGGTGGGGGCTCA
>QEPC01012577.1:496309-520475 GCA_003113815.1 Sphenodon punctatus | reverse complement strand
GGAGAGAGAGGTTCACAGGCAGAACTGGAAGAAACCGGAGTTTGAGGCTATGAGGCTGTTCTAAGGAGTAACTCTAGGGGAAGACAACCGAAGGTGCTGGGAACACAGTCAATACTACGTAAACAGACTTCATGGGGAGGCAGGAGCATACAGGGAGAACAAACACAAGACACCAAGCAAGTCGCCAATCCACAATCAACACTTAGCTTTCAGCAGGTTCAAAGGCAAGGGGGCCAGCTTCTCTCGCGATTACTGGCGGGGAGCTAATGCCCCGCCGGTGCTTTTATAGGCCTTCGTTAGTGAGTCCCTGGGAGCCCCACCCCCTATGACGTGCGTCGCGCCGCTATGCGTGCGCTACATCGGGGCGGGGCTGGTGCGTCTGCTTGCAATGCATCCCCCTGCAGCGGGGATGGTGCTGGCGGCACTATGTCTTGCGGCGGGGGCGGAGCTATGTTACTTGTTGGGGGTCTCTTCCTGTGTTTCCCTAAGGGTCCTCCTTACATCCCTCCTCCCCCTCTGAGCCTGGCCATGCAGCGTGACACTTAGGTTGGGGCCTGAGATATACGGTCGAAGATGACAGACCAGATATAACTTACTAAAGCCACTCCTTGCTACAGCTGCCACCTGAACATCCAGGTGGAGCTCCGAGTTGATGAGAACCCCTAGACTCCGAACTTGAGGGACCAGAGTTGGACATACCTCATCAATAAAGGGAGTCTCCATACATGCATCCTTACCCACCAGCATCACCTCCATCTTTTCTTAATTCAACTTGAGGCAACTTGTCCTCATCCAATCGCCCACTGCAGCTGACACCGGAAGCACTGAGACTGAAGGGTCTGGGTCAGATGAAGGTATAGTTGGGTGTCATCAGTGTACTGATAACACCCCACTCCAAATCCTCTCACAATCTCACCCAACAGCTGCATATATATGTTGTACAGGAGAGGAGAGAGACTAGAACCCTGCGGGACTCCACATGTGAGATCCCGGGGGGGAAGACGAACACTACCCCAGGACCACATGCTGAGTCCTACTGGCCAGGAATGAGCGGAATCATCTAAGAACAGTCCCCACTACCCCAGTACAATCCCACAGACGTGTCACCAACAGCTCATGTTCTACCGTATCAAACGCCGCTGAAAGATCTAGCAAAATCAGGAGAGTGGACCTGCCTCCATCCATCTCTCGGCGTAAATCATCAACCAAAGCCACAAGTGCAGTCTCTGTACCATAACCCGGATGAAATCATGACTGTGAAGGATCCAGGAAACCAAACTAGTCCAGATGCCCCTGGAGTTGGTTGACCACTGTCCGTTCAATAACTTTCCCTAAAAAGGGAAGGTTAGAGACCGGTCGATAGCTGGCCAGGGCATCAATGTCAAGAGATGTCTTCTTTAGCAAGGGCCATACCACATCCTCCTTCAAGCACTCCACAACCCTGTTCTCCACCAGGGAGGTATTGACCACCCAAACCAGCAATGCTCCCAGCATTTCCTGGCTAGCCTTAACCAACCAAAAAGGACATGGATCAAGTTCACATGTTGTGGCCCACATAGCCCCCAGCATCTCCACCACATTGGAGGCTGATTGTGAGTCCCGCCTTCAGGCCGCGGCTCTACTCACGAGTTTGGGTCCCCCAGCATCGCCGCTGCAGGTCCCGGAACAGTGAGGCATCGCCCCCAGGTGACCAGCAGGTGGCGCTCCCTGTAGCGACGTCTGGGACGTCGAATTCTGTCGCGGCACCTGGGACCACACCCCCGACAGCCAGGCATGCCGCGGGAGTGCCTCCGCCCCTATTGCAGCACTCGGAGCGTCTATGAGCACGCACGGGGGCAGAGCCTCCTTCCTAAAAGCTCAGAGCCGGCTCTGGTCCGGCGCTGGTGATTCACAGAGACTGGCCCCTTGTGATTGAGCTAAGTGAACCTTTTGAAATTGTGAGAGAGCAAGAGATTGTTTGAAGGTGTGAACCCCGAGCGTGTCTGTCCCATTCCCCCCCAGCCCGTGGTGAAGAGTGTGAGTGTCGAGAGTGTCTGGTGAGTGGTTGTCCTTTTACCCTTACCCTTCCTGGCTGTACCCTTCCCAGGCTGTGTGCCCCATGCTCCTTTTCCCTTTCTTGGGTCCCACCTACAGTTGTACAGTTCCTTCACATATCCCACCTCCCTCTGGCCTATTAAGAGTGTGGGACTGGTTGTGTGGGGAAAGGCTTGGCCTCCCTGAGTTCCCCGGTGCCCTATGATGATAGAGGCCTGAATCTGTACAGGTTCATAAGGCCACCACTCTATCCTGACGGGCAGTGGGCTCCTCGTATAGCACTCTGAACCAGGGCTCAGCCACAGCAGCGAGTGGGAACCCCACGAGTGACCCCCAAACCCCATCCCCCAGTGACACTGATATCCGCTCAAACTGATCCCACAAAATGGGACAAGGCGGGGCATTCATAGCCTCAGGTACACTCCCTGCCTCAAACTCGGCATCCAAGTATAGACTGATCCTGTGTCCAACTGTTCTGCCTCACGTGGAATAGTAACCAAAATAAATATAGCACAGCATCTGCCCCATGCCTTGTCTCTCCAAGCACCTTTAGTAAAGGTTTTGTACCCATTTAATCATCATTCATCCAGGTCTCCTGTAGTATAATAATCAGGGCTTTGGTTTCAAATTCTTCCCAATCTTTATCAACCTGCCTGCTCTGCAAACCTGCAATATTCCAACTCATGAGTCTAATGCACCCATCCTAGGCTCCCTCAGGGGTAGTAATTTCCTATCTTTCCTTCAAATTCTCCAAATATATGGGCTTACCATCCCCATGCCTGTTTTCTTTGGGGTAGATCACTTTTCTGCCCTTTTGAGATGGAATCGAGGCAATCCAATCTGATTTACCGTATACCACCCTCCTTCTAGACTGGTCTTTATTGTTTTTTCCTACGATAGATCAAAATGGGAAACACCTTCACTCACCTCCAAACCCAACATGGAGAATTTGGCTTTACACAATATTTTATGCCTTGATCTAAAGGCTGCTTTTGACACAGTCAATAGGCAATTATTGTGAGGGAAACTAATAGTCATAGGCATGAATCCAATATTAATTAGTCTAATTGTGAAGTATTATAAAGACACCACAGCCCATGTTCAATATGGAGCCTCTGGGGAACTTTCTGCTCAATTTTCTACCCTGAAGACAACACTGTGTGTTAGTTCTTGTCCTGTTCAATTTATTCTTAAATGAAATGCGCCCTTACCTTAATAGAAGGGATTGCCATCAACCAAAATTGTTAGATGAGATTTTGTGTCACTCTACGCGGACGATGCAGTTTTACTTTCCTTTTCCAAAATAGGGCTACAGAGACTTTTAGATAGTTTTGGTTCCTATTGTCATGATAATAGGTCTAGAAGTTAATATCAGTAAAACCAAAATTATGATGTTTGTTACAAGGGAAAGAGAGAGATGGTTTACTGATAATCACCCTTTGGAGGCAGTAAATAATTTCTCCTATTTAGGCCTGACTTTCACCAGCTCCCCAAGTTGGGTAGCTCATGCCAGGAAAGTAGCTAATAAGGCAACACAGGTGGCAGGAGATATATTAGCTTTTTATAACAAGTTCCAGAGGAATCCTTGGGCTGAAGCTTTAACAGCAGGAAAGCTGAAGCTTGAGGCGATCCTGCTTTATGGGGCTGAAATTTTGGGAGCCGATGAAAAAGCAGTGGCTATTGCAGAAAAAGCCCCAAATGCCTTTATTAAAAGGCTTCTTGGGGTTCAACAAGGAATCAATGATCAGGTTAGAAACAGGCTTAGCTAATACTCAAACGATAGCCAGGATATAGTCAATTCAATATTGGCTAAAGATTAGGGGATATTCCCCAAGGAGGTTCTCCCTGAGGCTGTGGAAACTCAGGGGGAAGGGGTGGATGTATTTCCCTTCGTTATTAAGGATAAAGGAAGGGCTTACTTACTCAGGACTAGGAGACAGTCAGTTACCCCTACCAAATGATAAGCAAACTATAGCTCAGAGATTCCTTGATATATCAAGACAACAGGACATGGCGGCAGTGGGGGTGCTAAAATGCTCCATGCTTTATAATCATATTAAAACTGATTGGGGAAAGGCCCCCTGTTGCACTTTAATAAATTACTCTAAGCATAGGGAGGTACTTACCTGGCTTCGTTTTGATCTATTGGGTATGGCACTGCAGGAAAGCTGATGAACAAAAACTGAACACCCAGAGATTGTGCCCATGCCCCCTTGTGGAGTTGGAAGACACAGTGCACTTTCTCTGGAGAGATCCTATGTATAAAGATCTGAGGAAGAGGTACTTAGCCCCTATAGGAGTGGATTTCAATGGAAAAAAAGGTTCACATCGAGATATATAAACCCTGAAGCTACTGAAAGATGTTTCCATCTAATTCTGTATATAAAAAAGCAGCCTTTAACTTATTAATTGAGGGTTAAGTGGAGAACTCATTCATTTAGTATATTTTAAATATATTAAATTATTTAAATATAGTTAATTTAGCTCTTAACCTAAGTATAATATGCTCTAATTTTAACTAGAATTATGTTAAATGGGAAACTCATTTTAATTTTTAAAAAAATCCAATTTAATTAGAAACTCTTAATTAAAAACAACAAAATATTGTTTACAGAGGGCAAAATCTTGACATCCAAAGAATTTGATGGGGAAAAAACTTTCACTGACTCTTTAGATGGGCGTGGGTGGGGGCAAGGGTAATGTCAGGATTTCAGTGAGTTCGGCCCCTTTCATTTCCATTCATTCAGAAAATCCACAGAGCTGTTCCAGCCTAGCAAATTTCATTCTTTATTAGCAAGCACAATAATATGCCCCAATTCCCAAGGCACTCCAAGTACAATTTCATTTCTTTTTTAAAATCTCCCTGTTTGCTAATTAACCAATTAGGACTCAATTAATATATTCCCCTGATTTGTAGAGGGAGTGTAAGGTGTGAGTTCCACAAATTGAATCACTATGTTGTTTACTGTAGTCTGGCCTTCAGCTTAAATAACAAAACATACAAGCCTTGCTTTTATCCACACATACATAGGTAACCATACCACTTTACCCCTAAAAAAACTTCCTTAAAAAAAAAAATCAATATAGGCCATCAAGCCACTTTTACACCAAGTTAGGCGGCATTCAGACGTTATGTTTTAGTCTGACTTAATAGTTATTGTGAAATAAATGATCATGTCTGAATACTCTATTCAGTTTTTGTTCAGGTCAGTGCGTTTTTGTTAAATTCGCACTACAGAGTGGGTCAAACCTACCTTTGTGAGTGCAATGTCAAAGTAATCCGCACCCCAATAACATGTGAAAGCGGTGGCAAATCGCATTGTCCTTTTCAGCACTGCTATTCAGGGTCTGAATCCAAGCGGAATGCAGAGTCCGATTTTCCCCTCTCCCCCCCACCCGGATGCAGAGAGTGTGACAGGAAGTGAGTAATGTTGGACTGAACGGACCTCGATAGTGCGCGAAGTATGATCATCTGAAAGGTTTGGCGCGCACTAGGGCAGAAACAATAAAACACATTTTTTGGGAGGTGTGAATGCGACCCATCATATTGCATTCGATATTATCAAGAGCGAATTACTTTTAATCTGCACACCTTCTGCATGTCTGAATGGCCTCTTAGTTGTTTATTTTAGTTTAAGTTATAACCTGACTACTAATCTGTGGCCTGGGGGTGGTGAGCCCTATCAGGGACCATGCATAGAGAAAATTCAATTTAAGAGAGACACACCTTTGTCATAGTTTAATCTCTTGTCATAATTTAATCCTTTCAATAACCTATGTTCTGTGACCCAACACAATAGATTTATACCTCAGCTACTTGGTGCCTAATTGATCAAAACAAGTAGAACTTGGTCTAGCAACAAGAACAGAGACTCCCTTCTCTATGGGAAGGGCTCCTCTGAACTTGCTTGGGGCTACCTTTTTGGCTGGTTTAGCTCTTTCAGGATGGCAAATTCTACTTGTTTTCCCCACCAATCATTTGCAAATTGCTCTCCCTCTCCACTCCCTTTCCTAGTGCAGGACTTCACAGCAGTTTTGCATGACTGAATTGGGGACGTCCCTGAAAATACAGGACCCTGGAAAAGTATGTACATAATCAGACAAGGTAAGAAAGCTGCAGTCTTTAACCCTCTTAGGCCACTTTCTCACATTACTAGGCAGGGGGTGGGGAGGAGAGGAACTTCCATGAGGGCAATTGTGACTGTATTCTCATGGGAATTAGTGCATGTAGGAAAGTGCTATTTGCTTCTATGCTGCGAGAACACCTATGATTGTTAAAAGCTACATTAGGGGACCCGGTCATGTGCGAGTGTTCTAATGGCATAGAAGTGGAATAGCACATACTTACATGCACTAATTCCTGTGAGAATACAGCTACAATTGCTCTCACACAGTTCCCCCCCGTCCCGTGTAACATGAGAAATTGGCCTATGTCTTGTATTCCTGAACACCTATCTGTGCGGAAAACAAAATTACCTGTGCAGTAAAAGAAAAAAAAAGTGAGTTCATGGAAACATTCCACTCTGCAGTAGTTTTCAGGTCACTGCATAGCAGTTAACACCTGGTGTGACAGGTGTTAGAACTTCACTCAAGATGAGCTGCACAGTTGTTCATTTATACACTGACTGTAGTGAGGCCTACATTCAGTCAACCCATACTCGCAAAGCCATATTCCTAGATTTCCCCAATGTGGCATACACAGTCTACTAAACAATATATAACTGTGTTCCAACACTTGCCACAGTTAACTCATTCATAGAAGAGTGTTTCTGTAGATGTAGCCTTACTTGAATTTAGTCCCATTTGCTTAAATATGTTCAATTATGAGTAAGAAATTAATTGTGGCCACAGACTATAATAGACTCTCATAGAAAATTTGCAATACGTTCTTCCCATAATTTTATAATGCGGATGGGGAATCAAAATACCAGGTTACAGAATTAATTGTAAAGACATTGGAGGTCACAAGGCACTTAAGAATAGCCTCATTGGAGCCCTTCTCAATTGGGCTATTCTGGAATAGTGTTACCGGATTTTGGGAACCTCGAAGAGGAACATAACATACGCACCCCACAACAATCCTGATTTGCAGAACTATGGATATGGGGGAGGGTAGGTGAAGAGTTCTACTTTTTTGAAGTACATGCAGTGAGGTTGAAGACTACAGCACAGTTGTTACCATGTGACCCTTCTTCCACACGTGGACACGGCGGTTGGGGTGGGGGGAGGTGCCAGAGCCCAGACCAGAGCTCAAATTCTGGGGAATTAGTCTTTTCAGTTGCCTATGGTCCACGCGTGCTAGGGATTCAGTCTGAGGTTGTGGCATGCTACACCCATTGGACTACCCTACCAGTGTCCCTGCACTTTGCCAAATGCAAATGCCAAGACTGCCAGTGTCCCTGCACTGTGCCAAATGCAAATGCCAAGACTGCCAGTGTCCCTGAACTTTGCCAAATGCAAAGGCCAAGACTATCAATGCCCCTGCACCTTGCCAAATGCAGATGTCAACACTACCAGTGTCCCTGCACTTTGCAAAATGCAAATGCCAAGACTTTGTCTCAAACAAGCAGGGAAGGGGAGTCTTGTACCCAAGGAGGCCACTGTCTCTTTTCCCCAAGAGAACGGGACACTAAAACCAATTGCAGCCACAAGCTCCCGACCCAGAACCAATCTGAGATTGTCCCAGTTCGGTTGACTGAGCTTCGGAAGCTTTAAGGGGGGGCAGGAGAGAAATAAAAAGGAACCCCACATTACTCCAGTGATCACCTGATTCCTGGGGTGCTAATACAACTGTAATAACCCAGGCCCTGGCCCCAAAGTGGTTCTAACGCTCCTCAGTGCCATTTTAAAGTAGGTCCCAGGAAGACAGAAGGTGAGGGAGAAGGCACAGTACTATGGGGGAATACTCAAGTCTATACTCGGCACTGGGTTATTGAATGGGTGGTGGCCCGGTAGTTACAGGGGCATCTGGACTGGGTCGGTTTTCTTGATCCCTTGTGGTCTGGTTTTTGCCCTGGGTTTGGCATGGAGACTGCACTTGTGGCCTTGGTCAATGACCTATGCTGTGAATTGGATCAGGGCGGATCCTCAATTTTGATCTTACTGGATCTGTCGGTGGCATTCGATGCTGTTGATCATGAGATGTTGGTGGCGAGGCTGCGGGACCAGGCAGAGGTGAGTGGAATTGTTCTTGAATGGTTCCACTCTTTCCTGGCAGGGAGAACTCAGCGGGTGGTTCTCGAGGAATGTTTGTCATCACCCCAGAATCTCACGTGTGGAGTCCCGCAGGGTTCCATTCTGTCCCCTCTCCTGTTCAACGTGTATATGCAACCCTTGGTTGAGGTCATGAGAGAGTTCGGCGTGCGATGTCATCAGTATGCTGATGATACACAACTCTACCTCTCTAGAAAACGAGACCCAGGCCCAGAAATCTCAGTGTTTACCCGGTGCCTGGCAGCTGTGGGGGACTGGATGAGGACGAGCCATCTGAGGCTGAATCCTGACAAGACGGAGGTGATGTTGGTGGATAGGGCTGAGGGGGTGGTGGCTCCCATCATTGGTGGGGTCTGCTCCCCCCGGCCGCTCAGGTTCATAGTCTGGTGGTGCTCCTCGATCCGCAGCTTCTCCTGGATTGTCCTGTGGAAGCTGTAGCGAGGGGAACATTTCGCCAATTACATCTGGTGTGATGGCTGCAGCTGTCTGTCTCAGGCTTGGATCTGGCCACCATCATCCATGCTTTCGTTACCACTTGACTGGACTACTGTAATGCGCTCTGCGTGAGGCTACCCTTGATGAAGGTCCGGAGGTTGCAGCTGGTGCAGAATATGGCAGCTCGTCTCCTAACGGGGATGGGCCGCCGCGAGCACATCACATTTGTACTCTGCACTGGCTGCCTATTGTCTTCCGGGCCCAATTCATGGTGTTGGTTATGACCTATAAATCCCTAAACGGCTTGGGGCCTGCTTACCTGCNATACCAGCTGGCTAGTCTGGATGCATTAATCATGTCTCTTGATTGCTGGAATACTTCCCCCTCCCCTTTGCCTTGCTGCCTGATGTCCCTCTTATATCCTGAAATTTTAGTTTTTGTCCAAAATGTTTCAAGACTTGTATTTGCAAGACTTTTGTTAAAATCACAAACCTTCAATTACTCATACAATTGGGGCCCTTTATGCAATCTTTCTGAAATTTGGCAGGGATGATTCTTTCATGAGAGGTACACAGAATCTAACTTTCATCCATACTGGATGGACAACAAAGTTTCTACAGCTGGAAATGTGTGTGCAAACCACAAAATTGCTTATGGAATTGGGACCTGTTATCCAATCTTTCTGAAACCTGGCATAGACGATCCCTTGTATAAGGGGTATACTAAATCCAGGTTGCATTAAAATTGGATTGTCAGAAAGGAAGTTACAGCCATAAATGCATTAAAACCATAATGCTTATAAAATCTGGATCCTGCATCCAATCCTTCTATAGTTTGGCAGACTTGTTTGCTTAGGTGAGTGGTACAATCCGTTTTATTAAAATCAGACATAAAACAAAAAAGTTACAGCCTAAAATGTGTCCCATGGTCAGGAAATAACAAAATTATGGATTCTGAAATTGTTTTGTAATTATTGAATTCATTATCATTGTAAGAAAATTGCTAAATTTATCATTATTATAACAAATATAAAATGCACACCCCTAGTAATCATACCATTGTTTCTAAATGCTTACAGTGTAGCTTAAGTCAAATATTGTTTACAAAATGGGCTGGGAAGGCCCAACCACAATAAGGAGCCCAACGAGTGCATGTGCTCACCAGCTGAGCGGGATTGATGATGGCCTTTAAGTTAAACCCACTTCAATATATACCTGTCAATTACTTAGCAAAGTAATTGAGTAAAACTCAGTAAAATAGAAAACACAAGTCCTGGTTTCCTGGTCTTGGCAGGTAACAAGACAACCCACACCTAAGCATAAGTAATCCTACACAATAGTGTTCTGACATGTCCAGGGCCATGAGCTGGAGTATGTGCAGGCCTTGGTTCAGGAAAGGCTGAAAGGGGAGCCCAGGTGATGCTGGAGAGGAGAGTACTGTTCCTTGTGGTCATTGAGATGGACAGGGCAATTAGGTCAACAGTTCTTTTGGTGCATAATAAGGGTCGTCATCTTGAGAAAGGACGAGCCTCACAGCTCCCAGTCCTTTGAGCACATTAGCATCTTATCCTGACACGTTATTTCTTCCTGACCCTGAAATGGCCCTCATCAGGAACAAATGGTTCTGGGCATCTCCTGGGTGTCAGGATAATTATCAATTGTTGGTAGTTCCTAGCTCCGAGGGTAGTTGTGCCACAACAGTCTTGCTAATGGCTTCTGTCCTGGTTGGGCCTAGGGTACTCAGTTGTCCATGGATGGCAGTATGTTCTTTGGTATGCAGATGTGGGAAATACTTGAGTTAGGACAGTCTTTTGTTAATGCTGGAAACAAGGCAATCCCTGACCCCCTCCCCATACCCCTTCATAGCAGTTTTTAATACAGAGTCAAAGTCTGCTCTCTTCATAATGCAGTTCGTAGTCTTCAGGCCTAGCTCCCTTCTATTTTTCTTTCTTCATGGCAGGACAACATAAGATATTAATATAAAAACAGGTTCCATTGCTACAATAGACTGACTGCTTTATAATGTGTTCTAAAATCTGCCCAGGTATTGAAGTCAGGCTTACCAGTCTGTAATTTCCTGGATCCTCCTTTCCCCCCTTTTTGAAGATAGGGACAACATTTGTCCATCTCCAATCTTCTGGCACCTCAAAAAAGTTCTCAAAGATTATAGACAGAGGTTCCAAGATTATATCTGCAAGTTCCTTCAGTATCCTAGGATGTAATTCATCTGGCCCTGAAGACTTGAACTCATTTAAAGTAGCTAGGTGTTCTTTTACCATCTCTTTACCTATTCTGAACTGCAAATCCTTCCCGCCAGGTTGGACATAGTTTCCCTTGTGGGAGAAGATGGAGGCAAAAAGGAATTGAGCAGTTCTGCCTTCTCTGTCACCTTGGCAGGGAGGAAGGAACAATAACAATGTGGTGTTCCTCTAAAACATTATTTTGCCAAACTAAGATATGATTCTCAGACATATTAATTGCACCTGTGAAAGATAATTTTCTATTTTAATATCTTTTGGCGTCTAGAAACTAATAGAGATGGGTGAACAGAACCGAGTTCGGAAATTTGGTTCGAAAATCGAGTTCAGTTCAATCGACCAAACTATTTGAGTTCGGTCGAATTCCAAACTTATGAACCGAGTTCGTACATTCAAAACTGGGTTTCTTGGCCTTGTGANGACCAGTTGTAGCTATGCACAATGCCTGCATGACTGCCTCATGTGTTCTGCGTGGACACTAACACCTGCCTGCATTCTTCACCAATTTGTTACCACGTGACCTGTCTTCCACACGTGAACACGAGGGTTCCAGGGGCAGGTCCCAGTGCCCACATGAGCTCAAATTTTGGGGAATTAGTCTTTTTAGTTGCCTAGGGTCCATGTGTGCTAGGGATTCAGTCTGAGGTCATGGCACACTACAACCTGTTGGCCTACCTTCTTCCCCTCAAAAAAGACATAACAGAAACAAGGAATATTCCAAAGAAAGAGGGGATGTTTATAAGGGCTAAGACGCATACAAACAGTGCTGCCTAGTCTGGACTGGTAGTTACAGGGTTAAACTAAGCGGCATGGAGGGAGTTTCTGTTCTCCAGGTTGTGGAGAACAGAAAGGAGGATATTCTGCCCAAGGTCGAAGAGAAGAGAAGAGAGCGAGTGAGTGAAAGGGGTTAGGCGGGTGCCAAAGAAGTCTTCGGGGGGGGAGGGGGTTGAAATTTCTGAGTTTGAAGCGGAGGGAGAGAGAGAGAATGCAAGGAAAGTGGAAAAGAGATTACCTCTCCTTTTCCCACTGCGAGGGGGATGGGTGAGCCCCAGAGATCCTGCGATGAGTCGGGAGTGGTGACAGACCTAAGCCTGGGAGACCCTTGGAGCAGATCCGCACAGGAGACCTGTACACGTCCACATCCAAAAGCAACTCAACTCTATAGTGGGAGGCTCGGGTCAATTGTAGGGACCAGGGGACAAAGTCACACAGAAACTCACAATGGAAAGTTGGAATACTAGAAAGAAGCTTCCTGGGTGGGTGCTTGGGAGCTTGGGACTAGACAATGGCTCGCAATGGGCATTGGATGGGATCTTTTCAGACACGGAGAATGATGTTTTGAGGTCATATGCAAACATCAGGCTAGATGGAGGGGCAGTAGAATCATGTGCATTGGTATCCCCTTATCTTGAGGCGTCTTTCACTGAAAGAGTCAAGGGCAGACTATTAATTGGGGTATGGTGTTAGGCGGGAGGATCCTATCTCTGGAAGTTACACAAAAGAGGGAGTTGCCTGGTATTTTAATTGCTTCATATCTTTTAAGTACCAGCTCCTCCTGTTTCTTTCTTAGGCTGGGTGTTGTGCATGAGACTGGTCTTCTGGAGGGGATTTCTATGAGGCCAGCCTGAACTATCGTTGCTCTCCTTCCACATAGAGTCCCACCGCTTCTTTCTATGTGCCCCTTCTGAATGAGGTGTGTGTGTGTGTGTGTTTTTTGACTCATGTGTAACACAGTCACACACACACACACCGCACTGAACCAGTCTACGAGCCACAAAAGATCTAGTTATGGTGGGGACTGTGACGCTTGACAGCAGCTTATATTTGCTCCCTGATATCCACCCCCAAGCCTCTCTGAGTGCAGTTATTGGATACTGGCAAGTTGGAAGCATCTCCAGAGAATTAGTCTATTGCAGAGATTCTCTATTTGTCAGTGGTACAAGATGGGTTCATGATGCCAATTGGCCAGCAGAAATGTCAATTATGTATCCTCAAGTCTGTGCTGTGCCCACCCAAGGCACTTTGCTTGTTTCTAAGAAGTTGGAAGCATCTGTTTAGGAATAGGAGATTCTCTTATGTTCTCTGTCACAGTGCTCCAGGGTGTGTTTGGGATACCAGCTGGCTAGTCTGGATGCATTAATCATGTCTCTTGATTGCTGGAATACTTCCCCCTCCCCTTTGCCTTGCTGCCTGATGTCCCTCTTATATCCTGAAATTTTAGTTTTTGTCCAAAATGTTTCAAGACTTGTATTTGCAAGACTTTTGTTAAAATCACAAACCTTCAATTACTCATACAATTGGGGCCCTTTATGCAATCTTTCTGAAATTTGGCAGGGATGATTCTTTCATGAGAGGTACACAGAATCTAACTTTCATCCATACTGGATGGACAACAAAGTTTCTACAGCTGGAAATGTGTGTGCAAACCACAAAATTGCTTATGGAATTGGGACCTGTTATCCAATCTTTCTGAAACCTGGCATAGACGATCCCTTGTATAAGGGGTATACTAAATCCAGGTTGCATTAAAATTGGATTGTCAGAAAGGAAGTTACAGCCATAAATGCATTAAAACCATAATGCTTATAAAATCTGGATCCTGCATCCAATCCTTCTATAGTTTGGCAGACTTGTTTGCTTAGGTGAGTGGTACAATCCGTTTTATTAAAATCAGACATAAAACAAAAAAGTTACAGCCTAAAATGTGTCCCATGGTCAGGAAATAACAAAATTATGGATTCTGAAATTGTTTTGTAATTATTGAATTCATTATCATTGTAAGAAAATTGCTAAATTTATCATTATTATAACAAATATAAAATGCACACCCCTAGTAATCATACCATTGTTTCTAAATGCTTACAGTGTAGCTTAAGTCAAATATTGTTTACAAAATGGGCTGGGAAGGCCCAACCACAATAAGGAGCCCAACGAGTGCATGTGCTCACCAGCTGAGCGGGATTGATGATGGCCTTTAAGTTAAACCCACTTCAATATATACCTGTCAATTACTTAGCAAAGTAATTGAGTAAAACTCAGTAAAATAGAAAACACAAGTCCTGGTTTCCTGGTCTTGGCAGGTAACAAGACAACCCACACCTAAGCATAAGTAATCCTACACAATAGTGTTCTGACATGTCCAGGGCCATGAGCTGGAGTATGTGCAGGCCTTGGTTCAGGAAAGGCTGAAAGGGGAGCCCAGGTGATGCTGGAGAGGAGAGTACTGTTCCTTGTGGTCATTGAGATGGACAGGGCAATTAGGTCAACAGTTCTTTTGGTGCATAATAAGGGTCGTCATCTTGAGAAAGGACGAGCCTCACAGCTCCCAGTCCTTTGAGCACATTAGCATCTTATCCTGACACGTTATTTCTTCCTGACCCTGAAATGGCCCTCATCAGGAACAAATGGTTCTGGGCATCTCCTGGGTGTCAGGATAATTATCAATTGTTGGTAGTTCCTAGCTCCGAGGGTAGTTGTGCCACAACAGTCTTGCTAATGGCTTCTGTCCTGGTTGGGCCTAGGGTACTCAGTTGTCCATGGATGGCAGTATGTTCTTTGGTATGCAGATGTGGGAAATACTTGAGTTAGGACAGTCTTTTGTTAATGCTGGAAACAAGGCAATCCCTGACCCCCTCCCCATACCCCTTCATAGCAGTTTTTAATACAGAGTCAAAGTCTGCTCTCTTCATAATGCAGTTCGTAGTCTTCAGGCCTAGCTCCCTTCTATTTTTCTTTCTTCATGGCAGGACAACATAAGATATTAATATAAAAACAGGTTCCATTGCTACAATAGACTGACTGCTTTATAATGTGTTCTAAAATCTGCCCAGGTATTGAAGTCAGGCTTACCAGTCTGTAATTTCCTGGATCCTCCTTTCCCCCCTTTTTGAAGATAGGGACAACATTTGTCCATCTCCAATCTTCTGGCACCTCAAAAAAGTTCTCAAAGATTATAGACAGAGGTTCCAAGATTATATCTGCAAGTTCCTTCAGTATCCTAGGATGTAATTCATCTGGCCCTGAAGACTTGAACTCATTTAAAGTAGCTAGGTGTTCTTTTACCATCTCTTTACCTATTCTGAACTGCAAATCCTTCCCGCCAGGTTGGACATAGTTTCCCTTGTGGGAGAAGATGGAGGCAAAAAGGAATTGAGCAGTTCTGCCTTCTCTGTCACCTTGGCAGGGAGGAAGGAACAATAACAATGTGGTGTTCCTCTAAAACATTATTTTGCCAAACTAAGATATGATTCTCAGACATATTAATTGCACCTGTGAAAGATAATTTTCTATTTGAATATCTTTTGGCGTCTAGAAACTAATAGAGATGGGTGAACAGAACCGAGTTCGGAAATTTGGTTCGAAAATCGAGTTCAGTTCAATCGACCAAACTATTTGAGTTCGGTCGAATTCCAAACTTATGAACCGAGTTCGTACATTCAAAACTGGGTTTCTTGGCCTTGTGAATTGGTTTGGATTCCACCGAACAGTTTGGTCGAATTCAAGTTCGGTTCGGTTGACCGAACTATTTGAGTTCGGTCCGAACTCTGAACTTCCAAACCGCGTTCGCACATCCCTAGAAACTAAAAACAACAAAACAGTTTGGGCTCCACTGTGCTATGAATTCCACTTATCTCCAGTTAAGTGAATGTCCTTGTCCCAAAGAACGTACAACTTAAGGCTCCAAACCTGAAGTTTTTTAATGCATTTGGCAGGACTTCTGGGTTGGCCAGTGGCAGTAGACCTGGTCCCGTAGGATGTCAAGTGTAGGATTATTGGCATAATCTGATGGTGGCAGCAACACCTCCCTCCGCACATTACAGCTTTGGTGTTAGGAACAAACTGATTACACCTTTAGTGTTAGGGATTTGATATTTTTCAAAGCATTGGGGATGAGTGGTAGGCAGGGGACTGGGATGATGCCTGACATAGGGTGATTTCAGATGTGCCGGTCTCCCTCGTTGCTGCGGTTCGGGTTCAGTTTCGGATCCCAGACAGGAATCAAGCCAGCCGTCCTTTAGACGTGCCAGCCTGATTCTGCTTGGGGGATCGGGGAGAGGGTGGGGCTGAGGGTGCAATGTGCGGCCACACAGCCTCTCCCCCAACGCTCCCCTGGCCGGCCGCCCTCCTGGAGACGGGTGGGCGCAGCGGCCAATCCGGCCGCTGCGCCCGATCCCGGATCATGGCCGGGACCACACTCCAGATGCGGCAGAAGTAACAGATGTTACTCTCTGCTGTTTCCGGACTGTGGTCTAGCTAACCACCATTTCAGAGGGGAGGTCAGCCTCCCCTCTGGAATGGTGGTTATTCAGATTCCCGCCGGATGTTCACTGGGGTGAACATCTGGCGGGAACCCCTTCAGACGTTACATGACCTCCATCACAGGGGATTGACTGTGGTAAAAGGGAGGCCCGTAAAGTCTGAAATCACTCATAGTGTAAAAACGATGCATGACAGTGATCCGCTTTAGCCAGCTTTGTCCCACTGTGGCCTGTGGTCGCTTTCACATTTGTGCTCAGGTCCCCAGATGTGTCTACAGGTAGCCTGAGCTGTTATGGCAAAGTGCCAAATTTACCACCCAGGTTACCACTCCTGCCCCCCCCCCCCCCGGCGGGGTCAGTCCAGGACACAGTGGGCCAGATCGGGTTAGAACATATGTTCTGAGCCACCATGACCTGTCCTGGATCAGGGCTGCCATGGCCAGTTACTGTGACGGTCCATGATGGAGCATCAAGTCTGCCCACCCTGGTGAGGTGGGGCACTGTGTGAGCATAGGGCTGGAATGGCTTCCCAGCTAGGATCATGTGTTGACAATTCCCCAATCTGACCCCAGCTATGTCAGAGGCGCGGCGGGAACCAGAACCGGTAAGGGTTGCCGCCGCACCACTGTCACTTCTGTTTTTATCCATAGTGAGGCGAGAGGAACCTGAAAGGAGGAAAATTCCAATATGTGATTTATGATTAATCTGCCTCTTCCCAGGGATTTCCTGCCTCTTCTTTAACAGGTGCAGGGCGGAGGAGGCAGCCATCTGTGCTGAGTATTCAGTGGGTTGTGTCCCTGGGTGGCTGGATGTCCCTGGATGACACAGGGAGCCCCGTATTGCTGGGTGTACATTTAAGTTTATTTATAATATTTTATTTATAATGCTTCTTCTATACTACCACTCTCCTGCCCAATGGCAGCCCTGGGCGGTGTACACCATATAAAACATCATAAAATATCTAAACAACATAATAAAAACACATTAAAAGCCAACAGTAATAGAGAGCTGAAAAGCAAACCTAAATAAATTACCCTTAAAATTAAACCAAACTCCCATCCCACTCACCAAATGCCTGGTGATAAGTGAATGGATGATGGTGTCAAGATTGGAGCCAGAGATTTATGGTTGGAGACGCCAAACCCGATGTAATTTACCAAATGCACTCCTCACCACAGCTGCTACCTGATCGTCCAGGCGGAGCTGTGAATCAAGGAGAACTTCAAGGCTCTGAACTTGAGAGACCAAGGAGGGGTGCACCCTATCAATGATGGAGACCTCCACTCCCTCACCCTTACCCACCAGCACCACTTCCATCTTGCTGGGATTCAGCCTCAGTTCATGGAGTCCCTGCAAACTAGTTGTGAAATTGTTCTATTCACAAAAGAACACTGTACTTGTATACTAGTAAATGGAGATATTTGACCAGCTTACTTGGAAAGCATGTCCTTGCTCATGGGAAAAACATGGCATGTCAAAATACATGCAACACCAAGAGTATAAATTAAAGGTAGGAATAATTATCCATAGAAGACCTCATGTGTTTTATGTTCTTTATAGGTCTGGCAGAGGAGGGAAAAGTTTCATTACGATGTTTTGAAATGCAGTGTGTGTCACATAAAGCTGTTCCAAGAGTAAGAGTTATAAGATTTTATTTTAAGCACTAATCAATCCTTCAACTGAAATGTAAAATATATTGCTGCTTTCTGCCAACATAAAATTCTTAACCAAATAAAATAATAATAATAATAATAATTAATAAAATTATATTTAAAAACCAAACATTACATGTAGACTCATTTGTAAATAAAACTTCCCCTTTAAAAAAAACAACACCACCACAACACAACTGTTTAATAACACCTCCTATAACAAAACTTAAACCCCCAAAGCATGGAAATTAGTTACACTTCATTTTCTGATTTATTCCAATGATTCTGCTGAGCCAGAACTTGAATTAATAATTCAAACTCACCACCTCAGCATCAATATTGCAACACTGCCTTAAACACTTTCTTTCTAGGACAGATTCAGTCTAATTGTATTATGTATTTAATACATTTCACTTGCTTTAATTTTTGGAGCAGTTGTTTAATCTCAAGTTTTAATATGTACTTGAAAAGACAGAATTTAAGCCAGTTTTGTAATGTCGATGCTGAGGCGGCACGTGGTGATTTTGAGTTATTAATGCAAATTCTGGCTCAGTAGAGTCATTGAAATAAGTTGGAGACAAGTGTAATTTCCATGTTTTGGGGGGCTTAATTTTTGCTATAGTGGATGTTGTTAAATAGCAGTGTGTATTTTTTAAAAGGTAAGCTTGTTTACAAATGAGAATACCTTATTGTTTTATTTTAAAACATAATTTGGGGGAATATTTCCAAGCTTTTTCAGATGTAAGGAATGTGAATTTGTAACGTGTCATTCGCAGTCCCACCAGCCTTCATGATTGTAGAGCCACAGTCACCTCCCTGCAGCTGTTAAGAAATAGATATAGAGACAAGCCACCAGATATACTATATAAGTTATGGTGTACTGTATACTATAGATATACTATAACTATATAAGTTATAGTATATGTGGTTCTTTGCCCCTGCAATAACTAGAACCAGATATAAAATTGTGGCAGGGCAGCTCTCTTAGCTCTGAGTAGCCTGAGTATTGGGGAATTAGCTACCCTGGTCACAACACTGTCTCTTAAGCAAGTCTGTGAACAGGCTCCTAGCCTGGGTAGCTCTGGAAGATCTTTACTTTAAATTTAGATATGGGCCGCCTCCTCACCCCTTGTTGCCCACCTCTTGAAAACCTCCAATATAGGTAGGGTTGCCACCTATGTATATTTTTCCAGGCCACTTATGAAAAATACATGTTACAGGGCCTGCATTAATGCCATAGGCGTCAATGCAGGCCCTGCAACATGTATCTTTCATAAGTGGCCTGGAAAAATATACATAGGTGGCAACCCTAAATACAGGGCTTGTTCCAACTCTGTAGCCAGGTCCCCCAAACGTAACAAATGATAGGCCCTTGCGGTCTTTACAGACATGAAAAGCTCAGACCTTATAGCTGCTCTGCAGTCCCAGCCAGTCTCCAAGGTCTGTAGCAAATTTGACAGGCTTTCTTCCTGTAATTAGGCAGCTTCTCATTCTCTACCCTGCAGCTTGGCTTTCGCAGCCCTCTACTGCAAAATGCCCTGTAGCACAACTTAAAAGCCTCTGCTTCCCTCCACCTACTACTGAGGGTTCTCACAGTGCCTTTATAGGCAGCCGCAGGTCATCAGCTGGTCACATGATGGCTTCTTTGTTGAATCATTGATGGGCCAACACCCTAGAATCCATGTGGCAGAGGGTTAACCCTTTCACATCCCTTGCTTCCTGCTACAAAATATAATACAAAATCTAATGGAAATATTATTTTAATGTTTCACAAGAAGAACCAGATATACAACATTTCAAAATATAAGAACCAGATACATTAAAACAAAATCTATTGGAAACTATTTCAATGTTTCAACAAGGGGAAACTGAAAGGAGAACTACCAGCCCCTACGTTGTCCCTGTTGTTTCAATTAAATGTGGTACATTTACAAAACAGGTTTAAATTTGAGATCAGAAATATTGTAGATTTATGTCTTAGATCTCTCTTGTGTCTTTGTGTGTCTCTCTTGTGTCGTTTCTGCTCCCTTACACTGAACTCAGTCTTTCAGTGCTTGGGGGGTGGGAATTTGACCCTTGAGGTCAGATCTAGGAACTGGAAAGGGGTCAAATACTAGCTAATTATAGGCACGGTATGTGTATGCATGTGTTTGTGCATGCGGATGCATGTCTATGAGTGAAAACAGACAATGCTAATTAGAGGTGTGCACTAGGGCCCATGTCATTTTTTGTTTGTTTGTTTTCATTATTTAAATCTGCTGTTTTCATTTTCATAAATATCAAATTGTCATTTTTGTTTTTGCTTTTGTTTTCGTTTTCCATTGGTTTCAATGAAACACACATTTTTGACTGTAATGTCTTTGTTTTTCACTATATGTGGCTGACACTTGGTGTGCTTCTACCTCTAATGAAAGGCATTATGTGTACCAAATTCCAAAATGATTGGATAAAGGAATCCAATTTTAGAAGCAGTTGAATGAATTTATTTTGCAAACATCTTCATATACATTCTTAGGTGTAACTTGTTTGCCTCACATTTAATGTAGATGAAACTTGGCATGTTTATACCCCTCCCATATGTACTATCTCTGCCAACTTTCAGAAGGATTCGATAAAGGGTCTTGGTGGTATAAGCAATTAACTTATAAACGTATGTCTGACTGACATCTTTGTAGTCCAACCAGTGTACATGGAATTTGGCAGAGCTGTATATCACTTTCATGATCATCTCTGCCAAATATCATAAAGATGTAATAAAGGGTCCCAATTATATATGCTTGCACAGCATATGCAGAGAATGAGCCTATGCCAGGGATTCTCTTATGTGTCACTGTAGTATAGTATCGGGTTGTGATGCCAATTGGCCAGCAGAAATGTCAACCAAATATCCTCATTCTGTGCTGTGACCATCCCAATATCTCTCCCCCCACTTGTTATTGGAAAGTCAGAAGCATCTGTTTAGGAAAGAGCCAATAGTGATTCTCTATTGTCCTCTGTCACAGTGCTGCTGGATGTGATTGTGATGTTAATTGGCCAGCCTGGATGTGTAGACTATTTTTCCTTATTTCTGGCATGCTATCCCCAAAGTCCCAGTTATGTCCCTTCTGTGCCCGCCTGAGGGCCACCCCCTATACCCACCTCGAAGCCACCACCCATTGGTCCCATAAAGCTGGAAGCATGCAGTAATTGGCCAGTGAATGTGTCTGTCAGTCTTTTGGGTTGCTCCACATCCTCCCTCCTACATCCTCTCTCCCCCTGCCATGCCACGTGCCTGCTTCTGACTGGCACTGCATGTGCTGTTATTTATCTGAATAATGGTCTTCAGGGGGACAACTTCAATTGCTTATAAAACTGGTTCCCTTTATCAAATTGTCCTGTAGTTTGGCAGACATGACTGGGAAGTTATGTTATACATTCCTGCCAAATATCTTGTAAACAGGGTGGAATATATAAATGTTACAGCTGGAAATGTATGTTCATGTTAATGTCTTATACCATCAGGACCCTTCATCCAATCTTTCCGAAAATTGGCACGTGTGTTAAGCTTGTGGAGAAACATGAACTTCACAGGTTTCATGCAAATTGGATGGAAGATAAAGAAGTTGTAGCCATGAATGTGTATGGAGCCTTTCTTAAAATTACAACGTTCAATTGCTTCTAAAATCGGTTCCCGTTATCTAATTGTTTCATATATTGGTACACATAAGGCCCTCCATTGGGGGTACAAGCACCCCAAATTTCATCACAATTGAATAACAAAAAGGTTATAGCCGGAAATACATATTTTTTAGGGTTTTCCCTTTATTTCAAAAACAATGTCATTTTCATTTCTATTTTTGTTATTTTTTGTCATTTTTGTTATTGCAACAACAATAATGAAAACAACAATTTTCATTATCATTACTGTAATAACGAAAACATGCACACCCCTATTAATGCCACTTTAACACTGCTTTAACATTGCTTTAACATTTCTTATGCACGTTGCAGGGCTGCATAGGGCACCAATACAGTGCTGCAACATGCATAAGAAATGTTAAAGCAGTGTTAAAGTGGAGTTGGTGTTATGTCTATTTTCACCCTATGTCTCTTGTATGTATGCATGTCTGTCTCTGTGCATGTGTGTGTATGTCTGCATGCTTGTGTGTGTGTGTGTTTGCATGTCTATGCATGTCTGTCTCGCTCTCCTCCTTCTTCCTAACCCATATTCAAATTTCCCACTCTTGTCCTTGCACCTAGCCACCATTTCCCTCCACTCTCTTCTTCTCCCCCCACTTTCTCCTACCTTCCCCATGTTCATCCCTCCCACCATGTCCTTCTTCATGGCCCTCGCATTTGTCCCCTATCCTCCCTGCTGAGCCCTCGCACACTCCTT
Organism: Sphenodon punctatus; assembly: GCA_003113815.1. NCBI lineage: Eukaryota > Metazoa > Chordata > Lepidosauria > Sphenodontia > Sphenodontidae > Sphenodon > Sphenodon punctatus. The sequence goes on along the minus strand of QEPC01012577.1, from coordinate 498,251 downwards.
CCCCCTATCCTCCCATTGGTTCCTTCTACTATCTCCTCCTTTCTCCTAGGCCCCGTTCTCCCACACACACGCACTGTCACTCAATGCTTGGCAACGGTGCTAGCTGCCTTACTTAAGTAACTCCCAGCTGAGGTCAAGAGTTACTGGCCCAGCTGCGCTGAATAGAACCTGCCCCCAACTTGCGTCCCTGGACAAAGTAGGGTGGGATCTAACTGGGCCCATCCGAAGAAGGCTCACTATCACACCCCGTCCCCCCCAAGAAGCTAAGATGATGGACACAGTGGTTTGGCTCCCCTCGCCCAGTCCTGGCACAGCTCCTCCTGTGGGGCGACTCCAAGGAGAAAACCCCACCAGGGTCCTGAGTGCACTGCTCCACTCACCGGCATCCAGGTCCTGAACACGGGTCAGGGTGCCCATTGCTGGGGATACACTGTACATGCTGACTTCTGGGAAACGATCCTACTAGTACATTCCCTCCTGGTTCCGTGCAGTAAGCAGTGGCGATCTGTCTGTGAGCTCACAAAGTAACAATCTATGCATAACTTAACATTTGTGCTACTTAATATATGTGTAACTCTTTCTCCAATGGTATAGCCTCCCACAGTGCTGCAACTGCACATGCACAAAAAATAATTTTTTCAAACTTAAATAACTCTTAATACTTCACTAAAGATTATCAGTCCATGAACTACATGTACGTGCATTTGTGAGTTACAAACTCCCTAAAATGAGAAAGATATTGCCCTACATAAAAATGTTTGACTCCCTGAAAATGACACGAACCAATTAACTTTAAAATCTTTACAACTTTAGATTGCCTTACACAATCAGCTTCAAATTTTGAGTATACCACCCTACCCCCTAAAAGAACACACAGAGCAATTGTGAGAGTGGAAGTTCAACCTGTTTATTTGTAAGACCATTTCAAAGTTTCAGTGTTTACAACGGGAGTGTAGCCTACCTTTAATGATCCAGCCCCTGCCAGGTTATCCAGTGATAACCAAAGAACCCTATTTTAATTGGGTATGCATAGTTAAATATTGGGAACTCTCATGAATGGGAAAAGCTAGACCAGAGTTTTTAGGGTCATCTTTATACACATATAAAACCATGCTTTGTTTAAATCTTGGCATGGAATTGCTGCTAATTGAAATGTAATTTTTTTTTACAGGACAGCAAGTTATCGTTAAAAAAGATCAAATGGCTGGGAAAATAGTTTTGGTTTTTGAAGACTTGATTTAGTGGTTCCCAAAGTTTTGCGTCTATGACCCTGTTCATGGAATTTAAATATAAATCCAGACAGCAACAAAAACAAAGTATATCAAACATTAATCATGATTGCAATCCCATGCATGGTTGGCATGACTGCACTTGGCATCATGACTCACAGTTTGAGAACCTCTGACTTTGGACACATTCCTCCATGCTTTGTAGTTAATAGTGAAACTCCCATTGACTTTAATGGTGGAGGACTGTCCCACTGAATCAAATTCAGACACTATGGTATTTAATTAAGCATGTGGGATAACATAAAGCCATCAATAGTCCTCAGCAGTTACAAACCCACTTAGCTACTTTGCTGAATCACACCTTAACTCCCTTACAAAATGTCAGTATCTACTTCAAACCTCTTCTTCCTTTTCTGATTTTCTCTCCAGGAAAGTGCTAGATTATTTAGATATTCTGAATGAGTAGAAAGTAGGGGTGGGACCCCGGGCCCATTAACGGATACCGGATTTACCGGTTACCTGTTCTCAAAGAACCGGATTCCCGGATTAAATCCGGTATGCCGGTACTGGTTTTATTTCATTGATTTCAATGGGGCACTGTGTCCCCATTGAAATCAATGAAATAAATTAATTCCTCCCCCCTCCCCCTCCCAGGCTGCGTGGGTGGAAGGGGGGACACCCCCCACCCACCCTGCCCAGCCTGGATTTTTGTT
>QEPC01012577.1:436481-494359 GCA_003113815.1 Sphenodon punctatus | reverse complement strand
AAGGAGCAGGGGGGAAAGAAGTAGAGGAAGGAAGAGGTGGAGGGAAGGGGAGAAGGAGGGAGAGGGAAGGTAAGAGATTAGGGGAGGCATGATGGTGGGGAGGATAGGTAATAGAGAAGAGACACAAGAACGAGGTGGAGAGTGACTGACCTACTGGCCACCGAGGAGGTGGCAGAAGTACCCTTCGGCTTACCCTTAGCTGCTGCTGCTGTTAGAGTATTCTACTGGTGAGTGATCTTTTGGCCTGCTGGTCACTGGAACTCGGGTGGCAGAACGGCCAAACTCCAGGAGGGTCGCGGCGTCCTCAGGTGATGACAGCTGAGGCAGCTGGGAGAGTATGCAGATGAGCTGCAACCTCACCAGTTCCAGGTTATGCTACATGCCTGAGGACAGGGGCTGTGTGTCCCAAAAGCTTGCTTATTTCCACCAAGAGCAGTTGGTTCAATAAAAGATATCATTCAAACCACCTTGTCTCCATCTCTGGCACTTGGGACCAACATGGCAACCATACAATCTCTCTGGATTGCAGTGAAGGAATCGTAGCAGCAGCACATGAACAGAGGGCTTATATTTTTCTTCCTTTCTTTGTAATTACACCTCCCAGATTGCCCTGCTCCCAGATGATCCACTGAAAAATTCCAGTGAAATCAGTACAGCCCAATTTCGTCACTACCACAATTCCCCAAAGAATTTGTTTCCACTGGGAAAATCCTCATCAACCTACAAAGTTTATTTAATTTTTTTCAATCTACCAAATGCCGTACCTTCTGATTAAAAAAATCAAACAAGCAAGCAAGCAGACAATGACTGAGCTTTCATTAAATAAATTATCAAACAAAATTCATTCCTATTCATAAGACATTTATGAATGGACTGGATCTTTCTAAATGGGAACAAATTGTACTAATACACAGTAACTTCCAATATACTGATCAAAATGAGTTGAACAGCACTAAGAAGTTAAAGGTGCTTTCATTGTACATACCAGTCATTAATTGTCAGAATGACCAGACAATTCTTGAAAGCCTGCTGTGGATGGGATTGAGCCTCAGAAAATGTGAACTGGTCTGTGTTGGCACACTAATACACACACACTGTTGCATTTAATTGTATTTATTTATTAGCAAACATTTATATAGCACCAACAATTTACCTGGAGCTTTAAAAAGTAATGGAATAGACACAGTCCCTGCCCTAGGGCTTACAACCTGAGACACAGGAGGGTGGTGTGGGGGGAGATGAAGGAAAGGGAACAGAGGGAGAGACAATGGTTGTAACATTCACAAAAATGTGAGGTCTCAGGTACACATGCTTGGCTTGGTTACATCCAGAATGATGGCTGGCTGGTCCATGTGGTGAGGATATGAGTACACCACCTCAGGTAACAGTTTGTACTGGATGGTAGGTATCAGCAGGAGTTAAGAGAGGGGATTGGGGAGTCAGGGAGGTCAGAGCAGAAGAGGTGGGTGTTGAGGAGGGATCTGAAAGTACGAAGGAAGGGGGCGAGGCAAATTTGGGCAGGGAGGGAGTTCTGGGCGTGGGGGACAGCTAGGGAAAAGGGACAAAAGCACGAAAGGACGAAGGGGAGCAGGGGAGGCATGGAAGAGTGAGAGAAGGGACAGAGGAGGAGCGGAGTTCATGGACGAGTACGGAGGGAAATTAGCGCAGAGAGGTTGAGGGGGAGCAAGGTTTTGAAGGGCTTTATAGGTGAAGACTAGGAGCTGGTGCAGAGTTTGTTCAGGAAGGGAGAACCAGTGAAGAGAGGAGAGGAGGGGCTGCACGTGGTCAAAGCAACGGGCGAGGTGGATGATGCTGGCAGCAGAGTTTTGGACGGAGATAAGGGGAGAAAGGTGAGAGTGGGGTAGACCAGTGAGAAGGAGGTTACAGTAATCAAGGCGAGAGATGACTAGGGCGTGAACAAGGGTTTTGCCAGAGGAGACAGAGAGAAAAGGGCAAAAGAAAGGGATGAGTCAAAGATGAAGCCTAAGCTATGGTCTTGGAGGACGTGAAGGATGGTGGCCCTGTTGATAAGAATCGACAGGGAGGAAGGAGAGGAAGGATGGGGAGAGAAGATAAGGAGTTCCGTTTTAACTATGTTGAGTTTGAGTTGACGTTGAGACATTCAGGTAGAGATATCAGAGAGAAAGCTGGTGAGGCGAGCTTGAAAAGATAGAGAGGGAGAGGGAGTAGAGAGATAGAGTTGAGTGTCATCACTGTAGAGGTAATATTGGAAGCCATGGGAGGCAATGAGTTTGCCTAGGGATAGGGTGTAGATAGAGAAGAGGAGAGGGCAAAGGACAGAGCCTTGGGAAACAGCAACTGAGAGGGGAAAGGAGGAGGAGGAGGTGGAGTTGACAAGAGACACATTGAAGGAGCGGTCAGAGTGGTAGGAGGAGAATCAGTTGAGGACAGAGCTACAGAAGCCAAGGGAGTGAAGTGAGTCCAGCAAGAGTGAGTGGTCAATAGTACTGAAGGCAGCAGAGAGGTCTAGGAGGACAAGAATGGAGTAGAGGCGATTAGATTTAGTCACAAGAAGATTGTTGGTGATCTTAGCGAGAGCAGTTTCAGTGGAGTGAAGGGGGCAGAAGCCAGATTGGAGGGGGTCAAGGGAGGAGTTGGTGGAGAGGAAGTCGAGGCAGAGGGAGTAGCAACACGTTCAAGAAGCTTGGAAGCAAAAGGAAGGAGTGAGAGAGGATGGTAGCTAGAAGGGTCAGAGGGGTCAAGAGTGGACTTTTTGAGGATAGAAGAGAGAGTGGCATGCTTCAAGGCGGAGGGGAAGGAGCCAGTAGAGAGGGAGAGACTGAGGTGCAGGAGGGAAGGGGTGACAGTGGAAGCAATGGAGGTCAGGATGCAGATGGGGTTGGGGGTCAAGAGGACTAGTGGAAGGGTTAGAGGAGGAGAACGCAGAGGAGATTTCCTCAAGGGAGGCAGGAGGGTCAAGGTTTATGCCTTTGCCTGGACATCAGATTACACTGCCTTGTCTCTTTCCCCTAAGTCTTTTAATAAGAACCTGAAATAAGGCAGTTTTCAAAACAATGTTCATCAGTCCACACTTCCAGGGGGTGGGGTAGACTGATGTCGTGTTGTTTGGATGTTATTACATGTTGTATCAATGTATATATTGCTGATGCTCTAGGTTAATAAATTCCCAGGCATATTATTCCCCAAGATCTAATGTTATATGCCACATGTGTAATGGTCTCTTGGTCCCTGCTGTAGTCCTGTAGGGTAAATGGTTGCAAACTTGAAACCAAAAACATTTCTCAGTACAGAATAGTATATGAAAGATCTTTTTTCCTAAAGGCCAGAAAGCTAAGTATTACTGCTCCTTGCAGTTTGAGGGCACAGCATTGATTATTTTGACAAAAATCTATAATTAAACTATAGTAATTTATTTACTGTTAGGTAAAAATGCTGTGTCTTAAGAGCTGAGATTACAAATGAACAATTCTACATCTTCTATCAATCGTTCTACATAGGCATCAAAGAAGCTACTGGGCACTGGGCTGGTAGTGGAGGTAGAAGATTAGACTGGGGGAAGCTGTGGTAGCTGAGCTGTCTTTCCTTCAGAAACAAATTCATGACATCTTACTGTCCGGAAGGAACTCCTCCCCACCCCCCCTCCTTATGGACAACAATAGTAAAGTCAGGACTGTCCTGGTTCCATCAGAAAAATAGATAGATAAATGGTCATACAGAATTTTTTAAAGGAGCAGAGAGACAAAAGTAATGCAAAATAGAGGTTGTTTCTGATTTTCTTTCTGTTCATTAATCAGGAACCATTCTATTGAAATCACTGGAGTTACATCAGTTTTCCACTATTGTAAATGGAGTAAAATTAGGCTTATAGCAGAAAAAGACAAATGAATGGAGAAAGCATCTGTAGTTCCTCTGGATGACCGAATTAATCATTTTAATACATGTTCAAAGCCTTTTAGGATCAGCTCAGTCTTTCTTCACATCCATGACAGAACAGTTGATTACTGTGTATTAAATGTAGATCTTGGGGATGAGACCTTGAAATGATGTCTTGTTTCTTTTATGTGGGCACCAAATAGATTCTTTTTTTAAAAGAAGTGATTGATCCTGATGTCTTTAGCCAATCTTTTGCCTCCACCAGCCTTTCTCCTTCCTGTTTAATATTTAAGTGACATTTTATATTTAGTTGTGAGGTGGACTGAGGTGTTTTTGTAATAAAAAGCATGATCAGCATGATTCTCCAGCAGTATAAAACTGAGACTAGAGCCACTTTCAGACATCCTCCCCCCCCCCCCCCATATTTGGGCTCCAGGGGGGAATGTGCAGCCTGAATATGCGCGGGGATCANATACTATTATTAATAAGTTAATTAATACATTAATAATAATTGTAAGCACACCAGTGGCCAAACACTGTTAGTGTGCCCAGTCTTGCTGGTACAAGCAGAGCTATTAGCATTAGAGCAACAGGGGGAGATGTGCACAAATATTTGCATTCTGTGGTAAAAACATGAATTACACAGGAAAGTGTTTTCAAGATCAAAGGTTTCCTTTAGACAGGGTAATTCAACTGTGAACTTCATTTAGCTAGTTAAGGCTCAGCCTCAATCAGGCTTGTGAGCTCTTGAGGTGTTTTAGATAGTTTCCTAAAGCCAAACTGCCATTTTCATAAAACAGGAAGAAGTGGAATAGCAGAGTGCCACGAGTATACCCATCCCACTCACCCTGTCCCCTTCAGTCCAATTCATCACATACAATAGAACTGAATAGCAATTTAGCCAGAGAGGAAAAAGAGGTTATTGATTTCCTTATGATTAGGGCAAATATGAGCAGCTAAATTGCTGCTTGTGAGAAAGTTCACCATATTGGGAATCGGGATTGATTTCCCAACTATTTCCCAAATACCAATGCAATTTCTTGATTCTTGCTGCAAGATACCATCCTGATTTACCAACTTCCTGCTTACCGTGTACCGCATAATGTTCATTCACCACTGCAATGCTGAGGGTATCATTTACTTCCAGATTTGTTGTTTCCACATTTCTGAGCCAATCCTGTGCACATTAGCCCACCCCTTATCTCCCACTCACCCCAGTGCCCCTTAACCTCCACTCCAGTGCCTCCAATCAGAATTGTTGTTCTATGTTGTTCTTTTGCTTTGATCAATCTGTAAGTGGGCTGAGTTAGAGTACCAGTACCATGATTGAGGGTAAATAGAGAACCCAGATTAGTAATGGAATCTGCGTACCAGCCAATGGATGACAGGGCAGTACAAGGGGAAAGGAAGTGCAAGAAATGTGGTGATGCCATCCATTTCAAATCTTGAGAGGTAATATACGGATGCAAAGTTGTAAAGGGCAGGATCCTGACAAAGTGGTAAAGGGCACAGCAGTAAACAGAATCCTGGGAAGCCGAAAGTCGGTATATCAAGAGAGTAATATTTTGACCAACATTTCCTGAGTNTTTTTACTGAGCAGAACTGAGATTGATCAATAACAATTTAACAATTAATGATTTTAGTTGCCTCAATTATCAGGAAAGTTATTAATATTTTCAGTACAAAATTCAGCAGTTTCACTTTCGGTTGAAAAATATATGTGTGGTTAACTTCATTTGTTTTGAATCAACAACATTAACTACAAAAGCTTTTATGAGTACTCTAAAACCAATAGCTGGTTTAAAGCCTGTAGTGACTCTACTAAATTTAAAACTCAATTTATATCATAAAACATAAATGGAGCATATAATTCCAACTATTTAAATCTCCTTCGTATGTGGCTATTGTATGAAACCCCATAAGAATTTACTTCATCCCACTTTTATTTACTTGGTCCTCATGTAAAATAAACTAATGCTGATTTGCAAGGCTAGAAATATGATATAACAGATCAGGACATATTAATACGAGCCTAGTGTCACACCTGCTTATTGTGGCTGATGGCTCTGAAAACAATTAAGGTCAAATACTATTCTTTATTACACTTTATATGAAGCTTTTATTAATTTGCAGCCCTGTCCTTAAAGCACTCCACTGGAGCAAGCTTTATTGAAGTGAATGGGGCTCCCCCTAGTGAAGGACTTTGAGGATCATGTTTCTCCCTATGTTCCCCTCTACCTTATCTCCCCTCTTTTGTCTTTCCTAGATTGTAAGACCCTTAAGGTAGGAACCAGGCTGTAATTATGATTGTACAGCACTAGGTGTATTGCTGGCACTATATTAATATTTATATAATATTATAAATTATATAATTTGGAACTGTCGCTCATCTGTCAGTAAAGCTCCCTATATCCATGATCTTTTTCTCTCTCGCTCCCTCCAGCTCCTTGCCCTTACTGAAACTTGGATCACTCCCTCGGACTCTGTCACACCTGCTACCCTCTCCTGTGGGGGTCTCTCCNATACACACACTCGCACACACCCCGCAGCGCAGTTCAGACGAGACTCACCACGCATGAACATCCACATTTCTGGGTGTTCCTGTGTGGGTCCGTCTCATGTAAAAATGGCCTTAATCTCAAGTCAGCCTTGGAAATAATGGTTAGTGACATTGTCACCAAATTTCTTAGATCAAAAAACCTTTGGTATAAGAGAGGAGCTAAGGCTCTTACAAATTCAGTTATGCTCCAGAAAACATGAAAATTGTCAGTTAAGACGCCTGCCTTAACCTACATGCCATGTAAACAGGAAAGACATTGTACAGTCTTGCTTACAACTTAGGCTCCATGTCCATGCATGCACACTTTGCCTTGGTCTTTGTGCCCTAATCCTTTCGCTGCAGGTTGGGGGCAACAATGAAGTTAATTATCACTTCTCCTCCCGGCCTTTTTTAGTCCCCACCACCACCTTCTTTGGCATTTCAGATCCTTCCATACTCCCTTTGTTTCAGTTAAGCATCTGTCATTGTATTGGTTTATTGCCCATTAAGGTCTACTGGCTTTCCAAAAGCCCCATTACTTCCAATTAGTATTCCTGTTGTCTCTATCATTTCCAGTCAACATTCCTTGCCAGTACACCTGCTGAAGAGTTTGCTTGGCAAACAGAGCAGCTAGCCAGTGAGTTTCCGTTCAGTGAAAAAACAGCAGAGGCTATATCCCATAAGGGAATCTAGAAAACCACCCACAACTATCAGATACAGAACAATGAAGGTGGAAATACCTTAAATCAACACAGCACTTGTAAAACCACAGCCGTTTTTATGTATTAAAGCATAACAATATACTTAAGATCAAAACCAGATGCACATACAGTTTGTTGCCACAGATTTTGAAACTTGATGATGTACATTCANGGGATGGGTGTCCGCTCGGTGTTGCCCGCTTGAACACCAAGTAGGATGGGTGGGGTCTGTGCGCAACACCCCGTGCAACACCCACCTCCATCCATCGCCCACTCAGGAGATGGGTGTGTGTCTGTGTAAAGGAACACACATCCACCTCCACCCACTGTGCAAAAACACCCATACCCCCATCCATGTAAAAATGGCCAATACTGGGAACTGGGATTTAGATGAGCTTTCCTGTTTTGGCAAAATTGTGTTTCAGTCCTACTTATGATGTCAGAAAGGTTTCACTTTGGAAGGAAGAGAGGAAGAAGCAAGAAACTTCAGTGGCAGTGGGGAGGGGGTAGCACAATAGGATGAGCATTTGACTGGCAAGCTTGTAGCTGGATTGGGCATTTAGGGTGGGTGGCAAGCCAGAACCAGGTAAACAGGGATTAGACCGCATATAAATGTAGTTTGCTTTTAAGATCCAATTTTATATGATTTTGACTTTGGCCAAATTGGCCCTAACCTTAGTATCTTCATAAGAATGATATGTCTGTGCACATTTTGTTTGTTACCTCTGCCTCAGCAAATAGAACATCAAAGAAGTTTTGTAACCCCTGGTGCTCCAGGGCATAAAGACTTGCTTATTCCAAGACACGATGTGCAGGAAGAAGGTTGGCACTTCCTTTCCATTCTGGGTGAAACCAATGGGTTATTTAACCTGATGTCCCATCCCTGACCGTTACTAGTACCAGGACCAGACATTCTGCTCTGAGGTCATAAGAGAGTGCTTGTGCCAATGGCTAATTTACAGGAAGGAAGTCAGCACTTTCTTTCAAGCAAGGGCTACTTGATCCTGGCTACTCTGTGATTTCTTGCTCCATCCACTGAAAATTGGGTAGAACTAAATTTGCACCCAGCTTTCCTTGGCACATGATCCAGAGTGAAAACTATTTACAAAGGGCACCTTCTTTAGCTTATTCATTCCACAATAGGTCCACAGGTAACCATGTTGGTAAGTGATCGTGGCTAGTAAACAGATATTTGGAAAGGGGAAATTTGAGGAGGCAAGTTCAGGCTATGGTGCATGGACTATGGTCTCTACAGGTCCTTAGCTAGACTCGGACAGAACTTGGGGCCAAAAGGTCTATGAAAGGGAAGGGCAGGAACATTTTATGTATATCCTATTACAATGATGCTATAGGTATTTCACTGTCTAACGAAAAATATTCATGTTCTTACCACATTTGAAGATAAACAAAACATAACACGATAGTAGTTCAGTGTCTGCTGCCTACCTTTAAAAGCAGGCATATGCTGCAAAGTGAAACTGTGACTTTCCTTGCCCCGCTTGGCTCAGATATAGGCGTCAGAAAAGCCGCAGTCAACTGGTTATGTACTAAATTACTTCCTGTGCATTTAGGGGTAGTATTGTTCCCATGTCTGAAGGCTTTTGTGTCAAGTTGGGCAAAAATTAGATTAAGTCCCATGGGGAGTCATTTTTTGTCACCTCAGAAAGAAAACACAAATCTTCCCCCAAAAGGGCCTTCTCTCCCTGGACTAAAGTGCTGAGTTTACCCTGAGCACATGAGGACAAATTCCTAGATTTGGGTCCCCTCAAATTCCCCAATGTGGGGGGTAGGGGTACCCTCCACATCCAGGTCTAATAGAGTGAAGGAATTTGTAAAAGAAATTGGCTCAGGGCCCATAGGCCCTGCAGCCTTAAATTTGGATTTAATAATATATCCATCTAATTTTTTTTTGTTTAGTTGGTAGTAGCCTCAAATCTCCCTCATTATCAGGTATCTTAGTTTTGGGGGGCATAATGGCAGCAAGGCAAGTTATAAGTAATCTTGTACACCAAACCCAGAGGTTAGAACAATGGCAAGTTTTTACATCAAATCAGTCAGGGTAAAGTAATACAAGCTCTTAGGCCCTGCGCTGGAACAGACACATTTTCAAACAAACTCAAAAACCCTACAACAGAGCGATAACAACAATTAACAACACAATTCATAATAAATCATAATATCCAAAATATTCTTTAAACCAACAAATATGTAATGGGGCAATGAGCCCAGCACCCTTACCAACAAAAGCTAAACAAACCCAGGCTGCTCTCTACTTCCTTACCAACCACCCAATAAAATAATAATATAATAATATATATATATGTATATGTAAAATGCAAATGCAAATATCTTTTAAAAAATCATCAAAACTTGTTGTTAGGGAGTATGGAGTGAGATGTCATCAATATGCTGATGACACCCAGCTATATCTCTCATTTTCCTCCGACTCAGGCCCGGCAGTCTCAGTGCTTACCAGGTGTTTGTCTGCTTTGGGGGATTGGATGGGGGTGAGCCACCTGAGGCTTAATTCTGACAAGACAGAGGTGATGGTTGTGGGGAGGGCTGAGGGAGTGGTGGTCCCCATCATTGATGGGGTCTGCCCTCCCCTGGTTTCTCAGGTCCAGAGTTTGGGGGTGCTCTTGGGCCCACAGCTCTGCCTGGATGCCCAGGTAGCAACTGTGATGAAGGGAGCATTTCGCCAGTTACACCTAGTGCGTTAGCTTAGGCCATATATCTCAGACTCGGATCTGGCCACAGTCATCCATGCTTTTATTACCTCGAGACTGGATTACTACAATGTGCTCTATGTGGGGCTACCCTTGGTCTTGGTTTGGAAGCTGCAGCTGGTGCAGAATGCGGCAGCCCGTCTCTTGATGGGGACGGGCCAACGCGAGCATATCACACCAGTGCTTCGCTTTCTGCACTGGCTGTTGGTAGGCTTCTGGGCCCAATTCAAGGTGTTGGTGCTGATCTTTAAAATCCTAAACAGCTTGGGCCCTGCCTATCTGCAGGACCGCCTTACCCTCTGGGTCCTTGAGCAGCCCTTGCGGTTGGCTGGGAACGCCCTCATCAAGGTTTCCTGGGTGTCCACTATGAGGAGGGCATTCTCCGTGTCTGTGCTGCAGCTGTGGAACTCTCTCCCGTCTGAGATCTGCTTGGCTGCTTGCCTCCCCTCTTTCCACAGCCAATGTAAGACCTGGTTGTTCCGCCAGGCCTTTCCCGAAAGAGATGGGTTTATTTATTTATTTATTTTATTTATTTCTATAATTTATACCCCGCACCCTCCTGCAAACAGCTCGGGGCGACTTTCAACAAATATAAATACATAAAAACAGTTTAAAACAATCAACAATAACCAAAATATTTAGAAAACAAAGCCCCAGAGGTTGAAACAGTAAAAACAGGATGGGGGCAAAAAACCATAACCCTAACCCGCCCCCCCCCCAAAGGCCTGGGCGAACAGCCAGGTTTTACAGCACCGCTGGAATGACAACAGGCTTGGGGCCAGGCGGGCTTCCTCCGGAAGGGAGTTCCAAAGGTGCAGCCCGGCCACCGAGAATGCCCTCTCCATTGTGGCCCCCTGCTTTACGCGGGGAACCTCCAAGAAGGCGGGTGGGTTGGGTTAGGTTAGGGTAGGGGGGGATGGGTTTTTATATTGTTTTTAATTGTATTATTATTGTTTATTTTAATGTTTTAAAATGTTTTTAATATGCTGTGAGCCACCCCGAGATGCTTGAGGCAGGAGGGTGCAGCATAAAAATGTTAATATAATAATAATTAATAAGTTTATTGTTTGGCCATAGGCCACCACAAAATTGATACACAATTCAGATAATAACAGCAAATCAACATAACCAATCAACAGTTTATTAGAAGCATCAAAAAAAAATAATTAAAATTGCCTTATCCTTCCCGGGGATTATGAAGGCAACACTTGGGCCCAGCCTAATTGCTTAATTAAACTGGTGATGTTACACGGGCAAAGAACATTGCAATAAGAATCCACTACAGCCAAGCAAGTACCAGCTAGACACCAGAGGCACAATAGGCAATACCAGGTAACTCATAACATAAACATATCACGTGACCCCCCAAAAACCCCAGCAACATTTGATCCCATCAAAAAACATGGGCCAGATGAAAATAATAAAAATTGGGATAAATCAGTCCAGTTACAAATACCATAGGTACTACCAGGCCTAGACAGTTAACAGCTGCCAAAACTGGCCGTCAAAAGGAAGAGTTTTCCCTGGTTAACTCAACGCTTACTGAGCTGGTACGCCCATTTGGTGAGGCTATATAACATATCAGGGCTATTGTAGTTCAAACATAGGAATGTTAATATATAATATAAATAAATAAAATCCAATCTTCCTGCAGGTATAAGATGAATTCTGAAGGGGGGTGGGGCAGCCCCTCCAATGGCTGACACCTTTTGGGTCCAAAGGGCCCCACACCTGGTGTAAATACCTGCAGACAGAGAAAGGCCAGGTGTCACCAATGCAATCTTCCCCCCAGCGTCAAGAAACACAAACTGGGGAACCAAATGTCTCCTCTCCCACACAGTCAAAGGGCCCCACCCCTGGTGTAAATACCCTGGAGCCTCTAGGAGACAGAGCTCTCCCTCCTGTCTCTTCCTAGCCCTCTTCCCAGACTGAGCCCAGCTAGCCCCAGCCACGCTCAGCTCAGCTGTTCTCTACTGGCCCAGCTACAGGCTGGCCCAGCTGATGTGTCTCGGGCGGGGAGTGATCCTTCCATCTCTGACTTCATCTCTCCAGCTGACACCTGATTCAAGGGTAAATACTAAATAGAGAACCCAGATACAGTGCCATAATGGCCTGTAAAGGAGAGGTTCACAAACAGGACCCATGTGGAGTCGCATCATCTGCAGAAGGGATCACAATCCCAATTGCAATAGTGTGCATGTCTTTGGCAGTGCCTGAGGTTATAAGATTATAGTTAGGACTCACAATGGGATCCCATCTGTGACTCACAATGGGATCACAGAATGGAGTCATGCAGGTAAAAAGTTTGGAAACTCATGCTCTAAAGAAAGATCCCGAAAGGCTTGATGTATGCTTATGAAAGACTAAAGAAGGAGAGATTGTGGAGAAGGGCAAAGACTAGAAGGAGATCATCTTGTATTTTGTAGCTGAGGTTAGCAGAATAATGTAGACCCTACAGAAAGAAGAAGAATGGTGGCGCTAATAAACTTTACACTAGCCACATCTTCATCTTTTTGTTATGTATTTGCGACCTGAACTGGACCAGCTATGTATTTGCTATGGGCTTGCACTCATGGTGCTGCAGGTCCACCATGTGAACCAAGACCTTGCAAGTAGCTAAGATAATGTCTGGTAATGCTTCACTCACTCTGCTAGGGCTCTGCCTGGGTGAATTGGGGGCCTGCTGGGTGAAGTGGAGGCTTACCAAAGTCAGAATCCTGGGAGCAGTGGCAGCAGTGAGGTCCTGGAAGTTTCGTCATCAGTAGGGTCCTGGGAGTGGCGGGGGGAGCATGGTCCAAGAGCATCATTGGCATCAGTGTCAACCCATGAGTGGTAGTGGCAGTAGCAGCAACATGATCACACTGCTGCCATTCCCAGGGACCGAAACCCTGCTCCTGGTAAACTGCCATGACTATTCCTGGTAAGCCCCACTGCTGCCACCCTATCATATCTGCTACCAGGGAGCCCCTGTGTGTTTGAACAGCTACCCGATTGCTGGTAAGTCTGTTCAACACACATTGGCCAGCTCAGGTTTAATTCTCCCTGTAGTTGGTATGATGCCAGTTAGCACCCAAAAAGGATGGAGGGGGGATGTGTGTACAGAAGCTAAGCAATGCAATCTTGCAGCTTCAACCAGAGAAGACTTTACAGCCACCCTGCTAGAAGCAGAGAGAAGCAAATTCTTACAAGCTTAAATTCTTACAAATTTAAAATGAGCTGTAAATAAAATGAGAACGTATTGTTAAAAATGAGAACATTATAGAATGGAAGATTTTGAGAAATGTGTTTCCTAGGTGACTAATGATTTAACGGTTGGACATTAACATTAAGGCTAACACAGAGCATGATATTTTGGTTCCTGGATAAAAGTAAGTGAGAAGGTTTTTGATTAGTCAGCACTTGAGTCTCAACCGGCAAATTCTATTTTCTGCAAGCTTTATTTCTCAAGACCATTTCACAATTTAAAATATCTCTGGAAAGCCATCGAGGTGAAAAAAGAAAGAAAGAGGAGGAGGAGGAGGAGAAGAAGAGGAACGAGAGTTCCTAGGTAAACCAAAATACAGCCCGAAGGCAAAAGTAGTCATGCTAAAGAAGGATTTTCATAGAGCAGTAAAGGTGTAACAAACGTAACAATATTAATACAACAGCAAGTTTCCTTTCCAGTAACGTTTTGAAATATTATGTTTTGCAAGTATTTTTGGAAGAGCAGCCTTCACCCCTATAGGCAAACAAAGAGTAAAAACAGATGTGACAGCGGCCTGCTGAGGCCCACTTTGTCACGCTGTGACCTGGACCTCAGCCTGCATGTCTGTGCAGGCGCCACCAGATGTTGGCTCAGGATTACCCTAAGCTGTGTTGGCCACTAGCCCAGGCTCTGACCTCGGGAAACCTCCAAAGTCACAACCCAGACTAAGGCCCATCCATCCAGGCCAAAGCAGGCCACAGTGGACTATCATGTCTTCTCAGGACAGCAGACACAGGCTGCATCAGGGCCACCATGACCAGCCACCATGACTGGCTATTATTGGTTGCCATGGCTGCCTATCATGGTGGGGTGCAGAGCATGGGTGGGGCTGGCAGGCTGTCTGTCTGTAGATCTCCCTGCCCTTCCCGGGTCCCAGCCGCAGACATGTCTGTTATTTGAGGCCCCACCTGGCCTGAACCATGGAACCATGGAACCTACCAGGAACCATGACCACAACCATGCGGCCATCACTTCTGTTTTTACCCAAAGTATAGGACTAAATACTTTTATCTCCCTCATCCGAATGGTTTTATATCCCAGGCCCTGTTTATTTTATGTTTGAATTTTCTTGGAATGTTTTATGTATTTTAAACGGTTTTATATTGTTGTTTTATGACTGTAAGCCGCCCCGAGCTGTGTGCAGGAGGGGTGGGGTAGAAATATAATAATAAATTAAATAAATAAATGGTCAGTTTTCACAATGGAGAGAGGTAAATAGTGGTGTGCTGCAGGGATCTGTACTGGGACCAGTGTTGTTTAATGTTTTCATTAATCATCTGGAAAAGAGAGTAAAAAGTGAGGTGAACAAATTTGCAGATGCCATAAAGTTATTCAAGGTAGTTAAAACATGAGTGAACTGTAAAGAATTGCATGAGGATCTTGCGAAACTGGATGACTGGGCATCTAAATGGCAGATGAAATTTACTGTGGACAAGTGTAAAGTGATGCACATAGTTAAAAATAATTCAAACTATATGCACCAATGCTGTGTTCTAAATTAGGAGTTCCCACTTGGGAATAGGACCTTGGAGTCATTGTGGACAATACATTGAAATTCTCAGCTCTGTGTTCAGAGGCAGTCAAACAAGCAAACAAAGTTAGGAATTATTCATAAAGGGATAGAGAATAAAACTGAAAATATAATGCCTCTATGTAAATCTATGGTGTGAAGGCACCTTGAGTATTGTATACAGTTCTGGTTGCTGGACCCATTCCAAAAAAGATAAAGTAGAAGTAGAAAAGGTACAGAGAAGGGCAACAAAGATAAGAAAGGGTATGGAACAGCTTCCCTATGAAGAGAGGCCCTATAGGTTAGGGCTCTTCAGCTTGGAAATGAGACTGAGAGGGGATATGATAGAGGTTTAGAAGGATATGATAGGCTTTGATGAAAGAGGAAGGGAGTTCCACAATATGTGGGCACCAACTGAGAATGCCACTCTTCATGCTCTTGCTGTATGAGCTTGAGGGCACTCCTGGCTCAGTTCAGGGATCATGATGGAGCACAGAGGAAGATGTGATCTTTTAGATATGAAGGGCCCAGGACATTTATTTTATTTTATTTTATTTTATTTATTTATTTTATGCACTTATGAGTCGCCCCATATGCCTACGGCATCCCGGAATGATGTACAAGTAAAAACATTCATAAAACAATTTTTAAAAACATCAACAATTTAACAACATCACAGGGGTAGGAGAATAAATAATAATAAAATAAAATAAGGGCAGGGAAGAGCTAAAAAAAACCCTATCCCCCCCCACCCCTGAAGGCCTGGGCGAATAGGCAGGTTTTACAAGCCCACCGGAATGTTAAAAGGCTTGGGGTCAGACGAGCTTCCTCCGGGAGGGAATTCCAAAGATGCGGCCCAGCCACCGAGAATGCCCTCTCCATTGTGCCCCCCCCATTTAACACGGGAGACCTTCAGGAAGGCACCCCCGGAAGACCGAAGGAGTCGCTCTGGGGTGCGGAGGGCGAGGCGGTCCCTGAGGTACGAGGGGCCTAGACCGTGAAGGGCCTTATAGCTCAATACCAATACCTTGAACCTGGCTTGGCACGCTATTGGCAACCAGTGCAGAGTTTGGAGCACCAGTGTTATATGCTCCCGATGACCCATCCCCATCAGGAGCTGGGCCGCCGCATTCGGGGGCACTAGCTGCAGCCTCCGAACCAGGAACAAGGGCAGCCCCACATAGAGCACATTGCAGTAGTCCAGCCTCGAGGCGACAAAGGCATGGATGAGGACCTGTCAATCCAGGCAGATATCTGAGTTCAATACTACCCCCAGACTCCGAACCTGCTGAGCTATAGGAGGGCGAACCCACCCCAATCAGGGGGGTCGACACCTCCCTCACCCTCCCCACCACCATCACCTCCGTCTTATCAGGGTTGAGCTTCAGTCTGCTCTGCCACATCCACTCCGCCACAGCCTCCAAACACTGGGATAGCAATGAGACAGCAGAGTCTGGGTCAGCTGAAAAAGAGAGGTACAGCTGAGTATCATCAGCATATTGGTGACATCGCAACCCGAACCCTCTCACGACCATCGCCCAAGGGCTGCATATACACATTAAATAACAGTGGAGACAGAATGGAACCCTGCGGAACGCCACAAGACAAGATGCAGGGGCAAGATGTTTCAGCTCCCAACACCACCCACTGGCTTCTCCCCAAGAGGAATGAGCGGAACCATTCAAGAACAGTCCTGTCCAGACTACCCAGGTCACACAGCCATCTCAACAGCAGCTCATGGTACACGGTGTCAAAAGTGGCCGAGAGATCTAGCAGGATAAGAAATGTAGAACATCCTGCATCCATCTCCCGGCGGAGGTCGTCTACCAGGCCAAGGCCACCAATGCTGTCTCAGTGCCATAGCCGGGATGGAACCCAGATTGAAAAGGGTCTAGGAAACTGATGCTGTCCAGATGCGCCTGGAGCTGGATCGCCACCGCCCGGTCAATAAACTTCCCTAAAAAGGGAAGGTTAGAGACAGGTCGGTAACTGGCAAGTGCGTCCACATCCAATGATGGCTTTAAAGTTCAAAAACAGCACCTTGAATTGTGCCAGGAAAGTTATTGGTAGCTAGTGAAGACTCTGAAGCACCAGGTGTAATGTGCTCCCAGTGACCCACCCCTAAAAGGAGCTGGATTGCTGCATTCTGCACCAGCTGCAGCTTCCAAACAGTCATTGAGGGTAGCCCCATTTAGAGCACATTGCAGCTGACTAGCCTCGAAGTTATAAAGGCATGGATATCAGTGATCAGATCTGAATCGGAACCTTCTCATTAGATGGAATTGGTGAAAAACTCTTTTGGCCACTGCCATGACCTGATGTTCCAGGCACAGTGAGGATCCAGGAGCACCCCAAAGCTGCACACCTGGGTAACCAAAGGTTGCTGAACCCTATCAGTGATGGAAATTCCATTTCCCCTAAGTCACAGGGTCAGCCAACCATCACCATTTAGAGTTTCTAGGTGGGAAGGGAAATCAAGGGTCATCTAGTCAAGCCCCCCGCACCATGGCAGGACTTACCACACCCCAAACATCTGCACAGAGAAATCCCACCAATAGCTACAAGTATAGACTAGGGCCAACTACACTGAGGCCTGAAATAACAGGAAATAAACCCCAAACCCCAGAAATAAATAAACCTTAGAGCCTAAACCACAACTAAACCAACTCTCACCTGGGCCCTTCAATTTCAAGCTTGTGTGAATTCAGCTTCAATTAACTCACTTGCATCAAATCCCCCACATAAGTCAGGCACTTGGTAAGTGTCAAGATTCAGTACATGGTTCAGATGATACTGAAATTATGAAAAGGAAACTTAAGTACAATTTAACAGTAAAACACATTTAAAAATGTGTTCAGTGTAAATGTCTCACTTTAAGTATATCTTCCAAACAGTGGTCACTCCTCAGTAGGAGCTGATGGAGCTCAGCCCCACGGTCAGTCTCTGCCCCGTTGAAAAGCTGATGCTGCCAAGAGAGGAGTTGCCTGCTGGGCACTGGGGGCGCTTTTAAACGAGCAGCGCAAAAGCCGTCTCACTACCTGGAGAGACGGCAGATCGCTGATGCGGATGTGAGGGGGAAGGATTCCAGGGCCGGTATGACGCGCGAAAGACGCGGCTGCAAACCGCGTGAAGCATTTAAACAAACTGGCAGGACGCGGCTGCAAACAGCGTGAAGTATTTAGACAAGAACAAAGTAAGGCGGCTGATTAAAGGATCAGCTGCATTTTTGTCTCATCTAAAAACACCCTGGGACTGATGCATTGCACTGTTCTAACAGTCCCAGGAGATTGCTAGCTGTGAGTCAGCACAACCCTGACTGGGGCTACTATAATGAATCAGCCACAGGCTGCAGTACTGAGAGCACGCTCCTGGCAATGGTCCCTGTTGGAAGGCACTATCAAATCATAGTGGAATACCTTTGCTACCACCACACTAGCTGTTTTAAATTACTTTAATAGCTTGTTCCATCTACGCAAAGTTTTCTCCATTCCTTTTACAACTCATTTTAGTTGCGGTCTGTCACAATCACGATAGGACCAGGACTATAGAAGAAAGCCAATCTACAAGGCAAAGCAGGAGGCAGCAGGCCAACACGTTGGAGCCAGAAGATGATACAGGAAAGAAGGACAATCCAGAGTGCAGTGTCAAGAAACAAACCAGGAGGGCAGAGTCTAGACGTCAGCCCAAGGGCTGGGGAGAAGGCTGGAGGAAGACCGAGTGCAAGAAGCAAAGAACAGCCTGGAGAAGGGGAGGACTAAGCCAAGGACTGGGAGCAGATAAGCAACAGGTCTGGAAGAAGGCAGGGCAGCAGAGTCAGGCTGAGGTGAGGTGGGACAAGATGGAAGCAGGTCTAGAACCAGAGCAAAGCGGCGGTAGGGCAGGCAGGTCAAGAAACCACATAAGTGTCTGCACTGCTGTTGCCAACAAGCTTGGTAGTTGCTGCATTGCACAGTGTCTTGTGATTTCTCATGGGCCTATAAGCTGCCCTTGAGCCAATCAGGATCATGGGCATAACCAAGGGGGAGCCTGGGGACATCTGTGCCCTCCCATTCAAGGCCAGTTCCCCCACCATCCATTTATCTCTTTCTGCTATTGCCCTCCTCCTAGTTGTGTCTCCCGAACAAAGGAAAGTTTGTATCTTTCCCAACAAAGGAAAGTTTGCTCTTGTATCCCACCACGCTCCTGCCCATGAGCTTTGCTCCTCCTCTACCCCCACCCTTGCCTGCTCACAACCCCCTTGCTCCTCTAAATGTCTGCACCCCTTCTGCTTTGCTGCTGCCCCTGATGCCTCGAACTCCCTCCTTGGATACGTTCGTTCTGCTCCCTCTCTCCCAACTTTCAAATCCCTCCTGAAAACCTACCTCTTTCATCAGGCCTTCCCTAGCTTGTCATGAGTGAAACTGTATCCTCTTCCCCTTTCACTCAGACTCAGAATCTAGTTCCCTATAAATAAGTGAAGCATGTGACCTGCAACTTCTTAACCTTATGAATGTACTCCTGTCTCTCCCAATGTTCACCTCTCCCTTGTCTCCCCCACCCCCCTTGTCTTTTAGATTCTAAGACCCTTGGGGGTAGGGACCTGCCTATAACTATTGATTGTACAGGGCCAGATACATCGCTGGTGCTATATAAATAAAATAATAACAAAAATGTAGTCTGCAGTAGCCAATCAAGGACTCCAAAGGTAGGAACAGATGCAGGACATAACCATGCAGGCTTAGATACTGTAAACCCCTCCCCCCATACTTTCCTAGTTACAGGGTAGAAAAAGGGGTGAGAGAAGCCACTTGGAATCCAGCATATTCAAGTTCAAGAATCTTGGTCCCACCGGATTATTACATTTGTCTTATCTCAGGGGTGCTAACTTCCTTTTCCCTCTAGGATACAAGCACAAAATCTGTGACCAAGTTTTAAGTTCAAAGTGTAGCTGTTCTTATCAAATTTGTCATTGCTGCTCAACTTTGTCTAGATCAGGTGTTAGTATTTAGAGAGGTAGCATTAGCTTTTCTTTTTTTAAGCTAAAGTGCGTGTTTATCACAGTAATGAGTATGAGCTAGGGAAACATGAGAAACAAGCATGGCTTTTTTTAAAAAAAAAAATCAGCACAGCCAGACAATTTGATTAATGATAGATTCTGGCTCCCTCTAGTGGAGAAATACCCATAGTTTCTAGTTCACAGCTTGGAACATTCTAAGAACACTAGAAACAATCATTCCAAAGAAAGAAGCAACTCCTTGACCCCATTATAGTCAATGGGAGGTGAGCCTTTGATTCCAACAAGGCTAGGATTGTAATCCATGGTTTGTTTATTTATTTATTTATTTTATTTTATTTTTTATTTTATTTATTTATTTTATTTTTTACATGTTGCATATTACAGTGTTATAGTACTTGTTTCCTAGTTCTCAATGACTACTAAATTCTGACTAATCCAACTGTGGCACAGAGAGAGAGAGAGAGAGAGAGAGAGAGACTGCTTCCCGTTTTGGTCCACTATGACCCAGGAACCAACGGCATGTGTAAACAGTGAACACACACTGCCAGCTAAGGCCTGGCTTGGGATTGCCCTGGGTTGTGCTGGCAGCTAGCTAAGGCCTGCAGGCCAAAGTGAGCCACAGCGGGCTAGCATGTTAGTTTTTCCATGTGACCAACCTGGCCAGAGTCACCATGGCCAGAAGCCATGGCTGTGATTCATTAGCCACCATGGTTGCCCATCATGGCAAGGGGTGGGGAGCTGAGAGCACAGTGTGTCCTGGGTTCATTGCCAGCCTGCATGTTTACCCGGGCTATTCAGCTGGCAGGACAGCTGTGGGCATGTCAGTTCAGTGCCCCGGTGGGATTTTCCATCTCACCGGCTCGGGGAGCAGTTCCTCCAGCCACACATCTGTTTTTACCCAGAGAGAGAGAGAGAGAGAGAGAAATAGAAAGATAGTCCAACAAGCAACAATTCCCAGTAATTGAATCTACATCATCATAAATCATCTGAGATATATAAAAATTTAACTTCAGCCAAAAGGCAATTCCATATGGTATCTACCCCGTAACAAGGAGGTCGATACAGATAGCAACATGTAGCTGAGAGTTTACACACATGCCAAACATATGGGTACACACATATACACAAACATGAGCATACCCAAGACTACGGGATGGGTGAAAGAACCCAGAGATCCATATTTTTACAACAGCCATTCCCATGTCGTATACACAAATTTGGGAATACGAAAGGCCATGTAACGGGAAAACATCCATAGAGTTAATAAGGTAATTAAAAAAAAAAAGAAACAAAGAAATGCCAAGAGGAGGACTGGCTGGGAAATCCATGAAGAACTTTTCCTCAAAAGTATTGCTTTTCCTTTAGAGAAAGTTTTCTCAGTTGAATATCCCATTGGGATGAAATGTTAATGCGCCCTTAAGTTCCTTTTTGTTCCCCTGATTTTTGTTTAGGTGGACAAAACAATTTTTATGGCCACTTCAGAATTTTCATTTTGTTCAAAAAAAGAGCTCAAACATTTTAATTTAGGATGCACTGCACAAGCAAACTATATACTCCATGATACCCAGGGGCCAGAAATTGCACCTGCAGGGACACACTGTGTTCTGTATGAACCAAACACACATACAGAATATCTATAAAGATGGAGTCCTTATTTTGGTGGCAAATCCTGATCCCTTGACTTTTCATCCCTAGAATGAGTAAAAATATCCAGAGATTAGTACTTCCCACAAGACCATTCTCTAGGAGCTCATTGTAAAAAAGAACCTCATACCATACTTTAAAGAACCCTTACACTGTGTTTCATTTGGCTATATTATTTTTCACTTTCCAATTACGTTAATAAAAATTAGGTTTTGAGTTAATTGTTTTTATTTTGGCCTGAAAGTTTTTTTTCCCCTTTTCTTTTTAAAGAAACCATCTTAGATTCCTGTGTCATGGAGGAAAATGAAACCTCTTGTTCAGTAGCCTGATTCCTATTGATTTCCCTCAATTTTAAACTCATGAGTCACTTCTGATTTACAGTAAAGCAAGAAAGACATTCAAACTCAGGATTTTCTAGGAAAGGGATGGTGGTTAATACATGCTGTTCTTCGTGAAAGTAGGGTCACCCAAATCTGGACTAAACACAGATTTCCCATTCAGTTAATTATATCAGAACCCTCTAGTGTGAGTTAAGTTTTCACTATAGTCTCTCTAGTTTTGTATATAGTTTTATCACCATTAAATGTTTTCACCCATGTAGTGTTTTTTATCCACTTTCTAAATTAGAGATTGGGCGAGCACATGGCCCTCTTCTGTCCCATTCCCCTTTCCATGCAACTGTCTGTTGCACTTTCCCCTGTCTCTCCTTTAATGTAGTCTTCCTTCCTTCCTCTCTCTTATTTCTGGCCTGCAGAGCGGGTGCAGGCGCTCTGGCTGTCTCTTCTCTCCATGTAAGCAGAGCAGCTCTGTCCTTTAGTTTCTGTGCATTTTCCCTCTCCTCCTTTTCCAGTTTTAACTGCTCCAGTTTGAGTCTGGTAAGTTCAACTTCATTGTTTGAGCCATGTTCCTGGCCATCACCAGGTCTTTCATCTCCTGCTCCATTCTGACCTCCCTCCATCCTCTCAAAAGCTTGTATCAGCTGCTTCAGTTGTTGTTTAGTTTTCCCTTCTGTTTGGAGGTGTCTGGCTTGTGCCTCCTTTTCCAGTTCTGCGTTCAAGAGCTTGGAGAAATGCTTTGGCAGCCCTATTTTGATATCTCGCCCTGACACCCAAAATCAAAATTAAAATAACAAACACTGCACACTCTGTTAAAATATTTGCTTATTCCACTCTCAGAGTTGAGTTCGAGAAAGCGCTGGCAACTCACTCTCTTCAGTTTTGGATTTACTCCCCACAGAGGATTCCACTCGTTGGCTATCCTCCTATGCTTTTCTACACATTGGTACACAATTCTGAGCGTAACCCTTCTCGTTGGGCGCCACTGTCACTGGGTTTGGGGTCCACTACCCCACTTTCCTGGGTTGTGTGACTCAATTTCCCTCACTTGCAGCCCACCTGAACCAATTCTCTCTCTGGCTGATTCAGTTCTGCAAAGGAGACAATACTGTTGTCTCCCAAACTCCCAGAACTTCCCGTTTACACTCTATCTCTCTCCGGGTTTGCATGTGCTTGAGGGCACCAGTACTCAGATTGTGTCCCCAATGCTAGACAACAGACACTTCTTAGTAAAGAAGAAAGTTTATTGATTACATAAGCAAAGATAGTTTGAACACAGAGTGGCAATTAAAACCAAAAGTGAATAACACATTCCTAGTCTGAACTGCGTGCATCCCTAGTTAAATCTTACCCTACAGAATAGTCCATGCACTTGAGTTCATTCTCAGCCAGCGGTGGAAGGCTAGCTGAGTTCCACTCTTAGAGAGTTTCCAAGAAAGTCTTTACTTCATATTTCGCTTGGCACAGCCTTCCCTGGCTGCAAGATGTAGATAAAGCTCTCAGCTTCCAGAGATAGCAGGAACCAACTCCTTTGTCTTGTCTCAGTTTAAATAGCTTTCAGAGTCCTTTGTTTAACTTTTCCCACTTGGTGAGTGTGTATTTACAGGCACGTAGGCTAAGGAAGAGCTTAATTTGCAACTCCATGGGGCTCTTGGCTAGTGTCTGCAGTGAATACTCATCTGGCATATCTTTGTCTCTCTCCCTTGCATTAATTGAGTTTCCAGCTCTTAGTTTTACATTACATGATTACATGAAGTGAGTTTCCAGTTCTCAGCTTTAAAATTACATACATGTTTAACCTTTAGCTTTACATATTTGTTAGACCTATAGTCCAGTATCTCTTTGTGACAATGGCTCCCCACCCCCAGTGCAGAGCAGCCTATAGGGCTCCATCCCACCTGCGGAGTGCTCTGTTGGACTTCACCCCCTTCCTTTGCAGGTGCCACGCACTTGCACACTCATACTACAAAGGGTGTTTTTAAATGAGCAAGGTTTGAGAGGGAGTTTGTGTCTGCTAAGTGGCATAGCTGTGGGGCGCCCACACACGTGGACTTAGTGGGGAGAGATTCTAATGGGCGGCTCCCTGGGTGTCCATCGTGCCCACTCAGGCAGATTCCTTGCACTCCCTCCACCACAGATCATCTGTGCAAGCAATGAATACAGGTGGTCATTTCCCCTCTCCCCACCCAGAAGCTCCCCCCACCCTAATCTCCACCCAACTGCCCACTCTCTGCCATTGCACACAAACCTGGACACCGTGGAAACATGAAGCCAATAACCCCTTCCTGCCCAGGAGTTGGTGCAGCTGCTGACAGTCCCGGGCTACAAGGGAAGTCCATATTACTGGGCAGGACATGCAAGAAAGTGTCATCTGAGCTGCTGTCCTCCATGGTGTTGACTCTTCTGTTGTGCGTTGTGAGGGGTTCTGTTGTGCTTTGAGCCAACACGGTGTTGTATTTCGTGCACGTGTCCTTTGAAAGCTCCCCAGGGAGCTCCCAAAAGAGCTGTGGGTGGGACTGGGGAGGCATTCAGGCTTAGGACATGTCTGCTAGTGTTCGTGGGAACCCTGGTTCATATGAGCGGAGTATGCGTGGATGCCTGTCCCCACACACCCTTTAGCCTTGCCTCTCATGGGGACACTCCAGATGTTTTGGGAGTGCTCCATGCATGGTCATGAGTGGCTGGTGTGTGGGTCATGGAAGCACACTTCCCCATGCTCCACCTTCACACGAGCAGTTGGACACGTGGACAGTGGGTGGCTGTGGCCATGTGTCGACGCGTCTTGTTTAAAAACACCCAAATTGGGTCTGCAAAACTTGTAAAAACTTTCCAAGTGGCCTGCAATGGGAAGAAGGTTCCCTTCCCCTGTTCTTGATATATCAGTACTAGCCTGCAAGTGGGAAAACCCTAGAAGTGGAAGCAGGCTGTACTGGAGGTAGGTCAGACAGGACTTAGTGTAGTCATTGGTAATGTATACTAATAGTGTTTTCCCTTGTAAAGCTTTCAATAATCTCACAATATCTGTATGAATTAGGTAATTAAACATATTTCTTTGCTCCATTTCACATACAGGAAAACTGAGGGAAAGAGCGCTTGATTCTGTGATCAATAGCAATATAGATTTTAAACATAACCAAAGAAGGGTAACGTTTGATGCTTCCTTTACACAGCTGAAAAAGCCTGCAAAAATGTTTTTTGTGGAGGAATTAGGTGTATCTGTGGTATGGAATCAATCACAAACCATATAATCTGAATTCTAGCAGGAAAGTACATGGACAGTCATCAGATTTCAAGTTGTCTTTGTGAGGAAATACATCAAACTATTTAAATTAAAAACTAAATGTGTTGATGCTTTGTGGATGATCAAGGGGGAATATTAATCATGCCACTGTAAAATAAAAGGAGAGAAGTGTTCACTTCAATCATTGCAGGCTTCTTTTTCAAAATAATCATTTGTGAGACTATTATGGAAGAAATATTGTTCCTGATATTTAGCTAGCTGTTGTGTTTAGATGACATTATATACATTCTTAGAATCATGTTCTCCAATTTTAGTAGCCGATCCACTAGAGTGGGTTGTCAGCAATCTGGTTAATATACAGAAACAATCCTCTGGGGAGCAGCAACACTGCATTAATCTAAGTCATGAACTGAACAGATCAATATTTATTAGTTTTCCTCTGAAATTTAGTGACCGATTTGGAAGACAACTTGACAAGTTGAGAGGCAATTTGGGGCATGATAAATATTTAAAGATACATCAGGAAATTTCCATATAAAGTAGGTACTCATGGTGAAGGGATGATTTTTTACCTTCAGAGAATGAGATGTATGTTTGGCAGATGAGAACAGTCAACACTGACATCTTAATATTCTGGTGTGATTCTCAAACTGCTTGTGTGAGTTGTAGAGCTTCTTTCTGCTGAAACTAGCAGTGGTAGTGGTTACATAGTTTTGAAGTTAGACAGCTAATACTCTGCCAGTTCTTCAAGTCCTTCATCCCTTGCTCCCACCCAACAGGACTTGCACCTATTTTCTTTTGCAAAAACACGAAGCATCCTATACATTAATCTATCCCCCTGTTCTTGGGAAAAGTATGTGAATTCCACATACTGGACGTAAGGCTATAATGACAGTTGAGAACCAGTCCACTTCCATCAAGATCACCATCCACCAATTATCTGACCTTGCAAAGCATTAGCACCGTCATCTCATTTTAAAGCAGAGGCTGAGAGAAATGTGTTTTTGCCCAGTGCACCACAGTAAGACAAGAACTTTAACTTAAAACTCCCAATTCCAGGGTCAACACACTAGCCACTGGGCCAATCTATCTGCCTTAGCACAATACTAGATTTTAAATAACATTTGTGCAGATGAGGTTCTGGATTGCATTGCCTCTAGCCTTTGTTCTATCTAGACCTTCATCCTCTGTGGGCTAAATTTCCCATATTGCATGTTCTGTTGCCAGAAGTCAGCATGCACAGGAAAAAAATGAGTAAAGCAGCTCCCCTAATGCACCATAACTGCAGCTCAAGTGAGCTGTAGGTTTCAATGTCATACCTGAAAGAAAATTTCAGTTTCTCAGCTGAAACAAATGTTTCATCTGGGGACTGTTGAAATATGCATTTCAGGTTGACCTATCAAAGTGACAAAACAAAACCTTTTGTTCTGTTAATCATAAATGTTTGGGGTTTATATTTCTGATTACAAAACTTTATTATGGCTTTTTTTCTATGGAAAATTTCAATTTTCTCAAAACCTCATACTCTGTTGGGAACTCAGTTCTACCTCTCCCCTACCTCCCACATGAGTGAATGATGGTCATGAATTAGCTTCTCTGTGCTGTGAAATGCAAGATTTGAAGTCTTGACCACGAGATGTTGGTGACGCACCTGCGGGACAGTGTGGGGGTGGGTGGGATTATTCTCAAATGGTTCCGCTTGTTCCTGACCAGAAGAACTCAGCAGCTGGTGCCCGGTGATCATTTTTCAGCTCCCAAGACCTCTTATTTGGGGTCCCGCAGGGTTCTGTCTTGTCCCCTCTCCTGTTCAACATGTACATGCAGCCACTCGGCGAGGTGATCAGGGGGTACAAGGTGAGGTGTCATCAGCATGCAGATGTTACCCAACTGTATCTCTCATTTTCAACCGACACAGGCCCAGCTGTCTCAGTGCTTACTTGGGGTGAAAACAGACATGACGCTAACCACCCATTAACCACCCTTGGTGGTTATTTATGCATGTTGCAGGGTTGTATTGGTGCCCTATGCAGCCCTGAAACATGCATAAATGACCACCAAGGGTGGTTAAAGGGTGGTTAGCGTCATGTCTGTTTTCACCCATGGTGTCTGGCAGCTGTCGGGGACTGGATGAGGGCTAATCGACTGTGATTAAATCCTGACAAGACGGAAGTGATGTTAGTGGGTAAATTGATGGAGATGGCGACCCCCTCGGTTGAGGGGGTGTGCCCTCCACTGTTTTCCCAGGTGCAGAACCTGGGGGTACTCCTCGATGTGCAGCTCCACCTGGATCTCCAGGTGGAGGCTGTGGTGAGGAGTGCCTTCCGCCAGTTACATCTGGTGCGGCGGCTTCGGCTGCTGGTTTTGGTTCCGGATCTGGCCACGATCATGCATACTTTTATTACCTCTCGGCTAGACTACTGTAACACGCTCTATGTAGGGCTACCTATGGTGACGGCTCGGAAGCTGCAGCTGGTACAGAACGCTGGTAATGTGCCACTGAGAGCACATTAAACCAGTGCTCCAATCTCTGCACTGGCTGCCAATAGTCTTCCGGGCCCGATTCAAAGTGTTGGTTTTGACCTATAAAGCCTTACACGGTTTGGGCCCTGCCTATTTGTGAGATCTACCTCACTCCCTGGGTTCTCACTCCCTGGCCCCTGTGGTCATCTGGGGGGGGGGCCTGTTGGAGGTCCCCTGGGTTTCCTGGGGGCTCACGCAGGACAGGGCATTCTCAGTGGCCACACCGCGGCTGTGGAACTCCCTCCCGGTAGGGGCCCATCTTGCCCCATACCTCCCAGGTTTGCATAGGAATTGAAAGACCTGGCTGTTCCATCAGGCATTTGGCAAGGGAGAAGGGTGGCGGTGGTGGTGGTGTTTTGGGTTTTGTTCTCCCCATTTTATTGTTTATGTTGATTAATGTTTTTATATATTTGATTGTATTTTTATTGATTGATTTTGTTAGCCACCCCAGGCTGCCTGGCAAGAGAGACGGGGTATACATTTTAAAAATATAAATAAATAAATACATATATGACAGGTTGGTTTGAAAGAAACTCAAATTTCCAGTGCTTTTACATATATCTATATTTTTAACATTATTTTTATTATTATTTTTGAGCCAAGAGTTGTTTTTTTTTTTACAGAAGCAATGAATAAATTATAGAGCCACAGGAATGACTATATAGTTAAGGCAGCTTACACTTTCTGTTAAAATCACAAGCAGTCTGCTCATTATAAAATCGAGATGATTTATCCTATTACTGTGACATTTTGTAGGAACCATAACTTGGGTGAGGGGTAGAAGCTGTTCAAATTTCAGAAGGTATGACTGAGAACAGCTGAGCTAAAAGAGTTTATAAATTAGGGGCAGAAGGCCTTTTCCTGATTTTTGTGACCATCTCCTGTTGACAGAGAAGTGAGCGTAAAGTGATTCATTTGGGGGTATAGATGTGTCAGAAAATTCAAGTGTGCATTCTAGTGATTGCCTGAGTTTAGATTTTGATAATTTGTTATGTAGTTTTAATGTTAAGATATTTTGCAGTTCCCATGTTATCCAATGGAAAGAGTGAATTTGTGACATTATGTCACACATGTGCAGTGAGCTGGAACTGTGAACAGGGCTCCCTATTCCTTTGTACAAACAGTGTTCAACCCTTGGAGCAGCTGAAGTCTGAGAGAAGAGTTAATAATTTATCAGCCATGCTCTGTGATGCACTCTGCCACAGGGTAGAGCAGGCTGATTGATTAGAAGCCCTTCTGTGGCAGAGAAGAGCCACAATAAGGCTATGGCCCCTTTAAGACTGGGGCTGGCTGGAAGTCATATAAGCAAAACATATATATATATATATGTTTTGCTTATACATTGTTCTGATATATAGTGTTGTATGAGGCATTTTATTTTGTAGTTTTTCAAATAAATGTACAGTGCTTGATCTATACTTTTTTGTACAGCATATTTTTAGTAGGCTGTTCCATTTGTTGCCAATAACAGGCAACCATGGATGGCTTCCATGGCAACCCCCCACACTGGTCCACACAGGTGCAAAAAGAGACACGCCCACCCGATTCACCCAGCTCTAACCCCCCTGGGTGGCTCATGGGACCAGACTGGGGGCCCAGTTTGTTCTGGGCACACGTTTCCAGCCGAGCCTCAAACCCCATTGGGGACTGAAACCAGGCCCACATCTGGTGGGCCCAGGAAAGATTCACAGAGTTTGGCGCTGGCTCACACGGGCCAGAGCATGCAAATTGGACATGGGTCATTTTTGTTAACACCCTCTGTCTCACATATCCCATTCCTCCATCTGGGGAGAAGGTGCTGCTGCTGCTCAGGGAGGCGTGGGGACCTGCTTCATGGCTGCTGAGATGGAGCTGCAAACAGGTTCCCTTTTCTTGGACCTCTGAGAGAAGGGGTCACAGAGGCACCCCGGTAGTCACTGAGGGTTATGGGGAATTAGCTCACCCCTGCAACATAAGCTTGAGGTGCCTGCTGCCCCTCAATATATGCACAAGGTAACCCCACTTTATCAGCCTCCATACAGTTATTAAATATATATATATATAATCTTTATTTTGCATAGCCGAGGCTGTTGCAAATCACAAATTAAAATATATACATCTAATACACTTTAATACAGCAATCAAAATTTTACTTCATCCAACAATAAGTTTTAACTAAGATACGGTTTTACAAACATCTTGCCCCAAAAGTATAACTGCATAACAGAAATCAGCTGCCGCTTGAGTCAAAATTGAATCAAAAGGGCTAAGATATTTCTCCAACAAAGATTCATACGTCCAAGGTGGAGTGGGGGTAGAGTCAAGCTCTAAATACCGCCCACGCAACTCTTGAAGGGCTGGACAGCGGAAAAAAACGTGAGCCACAGTATCTGCTTCATGCAAGTCACATAGGCAGCAATATCGCAGATTCTTTGGTATACCGAGATAACGGCCCTCTAAAGGGGCCGAGGGAAATGTATTGCATCGAAATCTAGTGAAAATCTGCCTCTTTTTGGCATCCATCCAGGTAGTCAGATAACGGGCTAGAACTAAGAGTCTCTTTGAATGTAATTTGGAGCAACCTTCTGTAAAGATAAAAGGGCAGCCTCAGTTTGGATCTCCTGGTCAGCAATCCTTCATTTTATAAGGGACATTGCTCCTTCTGCCCTCAGGTGACCGAGAGAATCCCTAGAGAAACCCAATTTTTGAATTTCAAGTTCCACCTTCAGCCCCCATGGACTATGCAAAGCACTTGCTATGGCCATACCCAGGAGGGAGTTTGTCTGAGGAGGAAATAATACAGCTCTCAGCTAGTATTTCAAAAGGAGCTGTAAGGCAATAGACTTGATTGAGGAACAAGCTGGTTCCAGTCTCAGGAGGACTTGGGGCATGCCTCTAGGGTTCCTAGAATAGAACACAGGAACCTATTCTGCATGGTTTCTAATCTATCAAGATAAGAGGGGCCCCAAGCTGGGAAGGCATATAAGGCTTGGTTTATAACTTTTGCCTTAAAAAGACAGAGGGCTGGAGCAACCAACCTCCCCCACCCCCGGCCATAGTAATAACTTACTATGGAAGCAGAGGCCTTCTTAGCTTGGGTCAAGACAATCTCCAGCTGGTGGGACTAGCTTGATGTAGAAGAAAAGGTTACCCCCAAATACTTAAAAGCATTAACCTGCTCTATCGGGTTGGCATCAGTAGCCCAACGGTGCAGTTTTCTAGAAACACAACCCCTTACTATCATCAACTTTGTCTTTGCAAAGTTGATTGTCAGGGTCTCCCTGTTGCAATAATCACTGAAAGAGTGCATGCTCCGTCTAATGCCAACCTGGATCTGCGAAATGTGTACAGTAACATCAGCAAAGAGAAGCACCGGGATGCTTCTATTGCTGATCCTTGGGGCATGGGTATCTGTGTTTCCCATAAAGGGAAGTAGGTCATTCAAAAAAATATTGAATAAAGCTGGAGCCAGGATACACCCCTGCCTGACTCCGTGAAGGACATGAATTTTCTGTGTCAGGGGCCGGGCTGGAGCATACCTGACCTGCAGCGTATTGTTGGAGTGAAGCTTGATTATTAAATACAATAGCCTCGGGTCTAGAGAAGTGTGCCTTAACTTGACCCAGAGCCTCCTCTGACATGTGGCAAATTTGTTTATCAACAGGGAGAGGACAAAAGTGTGATCCAGGGTGGATTTACCCTTCTGGAAGCCCACCTGCTCTGGTTCTATTATATTGTTTTCTTCAAGCCATTGCTGCAATTTGCCCAAAAGAAGTTTTGAGTAAAGCTTCCCAATTATGTTGAGAAGACTTATAGGGTGATAATTATCAGGCTGGGAGGGGTCCCTTTTTTTGAAAATAGGAACCACTATGCTATTTAACCAAGAAGTAGGGATTTCACCTGTGTTATTTATATGTGAAAAAAGGGGGCTAGCATATTTGCCCACCATTCTGGGTTGTTTTTTAAACATTCAGGGGTAACAAAATCATCCCCTGGAGCCTTCCCTGGCTTAAGCTGCAGGATGAGGATTAAAACCTCATTAGGTGTCACTGGTCTCCAGGGTTTAAGCCTGTCTGTTGGAAGGATAGAGATAGGGGCAATCAAGGAAGTGGGTCTAGCAAATATACTCTCGTAATGTTTTTCCCATACTTCAGGGAGCACAATGGAAGCTCCAGAATTAGCATTTACCCCCAGTTTTTCAGACCGTATATAGTCCCAGAACTGTTTCTGGTCTCTCCGGTTGGCAGCATCTAGCAACTAGATCCAACACTTCTTTTGGTGGTCCAATTTTTTCCCAGAGATCATTTGCCGGTAGGACTTCCTAATGCACAAGAATTGATACCTTACTTCTCGAGAAGGTCTAGTTTTTAATTTCTTTGAAATTGAGTGGAGGCTTGTTCTCAGAGCACGGCAATCACTGTCAAACCAAGAATAGGTCCATGGCTCGAAGGGAGATGAGGCTTCTCAGTCACCAATAAAGAATACAAAAGAGCCAACAGTTTCTCAAACAATGGGAGGGGATCACTCTCCCGAGCCATGATCTTAGAATGTAACTCGATGACTGCCTCTGCTGCTTAAAGCCGGTGAAGGCAGCCCCTGACCTTTTGGACCATCTGGTCCTGGCGGGAAAGGATCCCTCCCCTAGTTGGTTTATGCCAGCTCCCAATTCGTTTGAAGCTCTACCTTTGACATATGGGTCGCGAATTAACAGTACCAGTGGAAAGTGGTTAGACTCATACCTTGGCAGAATATTAAGCTCCAAAGAGCAATATAGAAAGCTTTCCACCATTAGGAAGTAATCTATTATGCTAGAGCCTTGGCTAGCATGTAAGGTATAATTACCCTCCAAATCCCCCTTCAAACGACCATTCAGAATGACTAACTCAAAGTCTTTCAACAGAGCAGAGAACTGCCAAGCTCCTGCACTCATGATGTCATCTCTAGAGGCTTGAGGGGGGATTGAACTGGCATCAATAAAATCTTCAAATGGCAATGATTGCAAAAGTGCCGGGTTCCCCATCCTTGTATTGAAATCCTCCCACAATCACCAGTTTTGCTAGGGGGTAAAGCGTAACGACCAGTTCCAAATGCCCGGTCACAACTGACCATATATCGGGAGGGTAATACCGAGATGATATAGGTGGAAAATAGGCATTGCTGATCAGAAGTTGCAAACCGGAGGGAAAGAGACAGTAATAAAGGGCAAAATTTGACATAATCGAAGCTAACAATTTAACTTTTATTCAGAGCGTTGATAAAATCATTAGGGCTAAATCTCCACTAGGTCTACCAAGCCAAGTTGATGGAGTGGCTTCCAGCCAAAAAACATCAAAACCCTTAGACGAGAGTTCTCCCAACAGCCAGGTCTCCTGTAAAAGCAGGATATCAGAGGTGTGTAAGAAGCCTACGAAATCAGCGTCTCTTTGGCAAGAACGCCAGCCCAAAATGTTCCAGCTAGTAGTGGTAAACCTAGGGGGAGTCTGTAAGTTATGTCATTCTACAAACGACAAGGTGGCTGGAGGCACTGACTTTGGGGCATCCACCCCATCTTGTCTTAAGAGAGGCCCCTCTGGAGGATAACAACAAGGTGCTTGAATTGAAAGTAGCATCAAGGATGAAGATAGCTGGGTGTTGTTCTCCAAATGGGGCAGAGCTTTCATAGGAGCTCTCGCAGTTCAGAGTTTATGGCCCTGAGAGACCAAAGGAAAAAGCAGGCAATCAATGGTTGGTATCACGTCTACTAACTCCCTTTCAAAGTTATACGGCATCTCTGATGTTTGGACCAAGGGGTTTCTCACTGTGGTCTTCCCAGCCTTGCTAGTTACACCCAGAATAGGGGACAATAACAGGGAAGGGGGAAGGGGAGTTGAAGATAATTGGGTGCTTCCAGCAGCTGGACCTCCTCCCACACTCCCAGTGCCCCCAGAAGATCGTAAAGGCTTATACTGCAGATTCAGGTCCCCAAGTTGCCTACACAGGTGATCAAGTCTATCCAACAGGGCCCCCTGCTCCCTCTCCACAGGTACTCCTGGCAAAACCTGGCTGGGGAGCATGCTCTTGCATACCTGGGATGTTTTGGCTCTTCCAACTGGGGGGTCCACGTCCATACTCTGGCCTACCGAAGCTTCGTCTGCATTTGTAGATTTTAAAAAGGCCAGAGGGATGTTCTTACTGGAAGCCTGGGACGCTGCTCTTCCCCCTGTCAAAATCTTTGAATTTTTGGTGGTGTGGTGAGGCCCAGTAATATCCGGGCTAGGGGCATGATCTAGCAGTATTAAATCCGGATTAGATATACTGGGGTTTCTAGAGCCATTCTGGTAAATGCGTGAAACGTAAATTGCCCTGCTATTCAAAATCTTAGCTTTGGCCAAGATATTCCCAACCATAACTGGGGACTTAAAGGAGATGTTGATTATCCAATGCTCCCTCGAGTGAATAAGGTGGTCAACTGCTGTGATGTCATGGCTGGTAATAAAAAAACCTAAGAGCAGTCTTAAGTGTTCAGCTACGTCAAGGGGGGGGTGTTCCAAAAAGGAAGACGGCCCCCTGGCAAAGACAAAATGATAAAGACTAAATCACTAGGGAAAATCCTAAAGGTCTCTGTATTTTGCATAGAAGGCAGCAAGGCAGTTACAGAGAGAGACAAGCAAATTGCTAAATTTTCCTTTTCCCCCGTAGTGCAAGGCTTTTGAGAAAAGTTCTTAGTTTTGGGGACTTGACTCGGGCTTCTGGAACCGCTTCCAGAAGCAAAGTTAGAGAGCGGGGGCATACCCAAACCTAATACTTTTTCATGAAGAGAATGGAGTTGGGTGAACATATAAGGTATAGTTGCTGACGTTACAGTAACATGATCTATGAGGAAGTCTGTTAATCGTGCATCTTTACCAGGTTGACGGTCCTTACTTCCTATTGTCCTCCCTAGATCCTCCCCAGGACTATCTAGAGCTGTAAAAGGAATATGAGGCAAACAAAAGACAGAGGATTGTTCATCAGCTACAGAAACCAGATAAGTTCTGGTTGGCGGGGAAGAGGGGGAGTTTACTTGCCACGTAGCTGGTCTACACAGATAACCCTCGATCTTTCTCTGCTTTGGCATCTTGCTAGGTGGAGGGGAGAGTGGGGTAGGCTCAGGGGGAGATCTTCTGCTGCTTTGCATGATGGGGATCAGGAGAGAGGGAATGAGCCTCGATAATATCCTGGTGCACCTGGCCAGCGCCTAAGGCCGTGCACACAAGGGTGCGCCATTGCACGCACAGCCCTTAGGCGCACTAGCCCCGGCGCACGCCCTCGGTGCTGCCGAAGGCGAGTCTCAATATTTATCCCGCCCAGCCACAGGTGGTCAGTGGCAGGTCCTCCTGAAGGGGCCGATGCCAGGTGTTCCATTCCGCCCTCTGACAACTCCCTCCAGGGAATGCGTCCAGCACAAAAAGATCCTACACAATACCTCCAACTGGGGGATTGGCGGCTGCACATATGTTTTCACCCAGAGGCGGGGGACCTGAGGGGTGTGTGTCTTATATATGTGCTGCTGCTCCAGGTGCTGCTGCTGTCAGGGCAGGCTGCATCTAAGCTAGTGTTGGGCTGCTGAGGTGGAGCTGCGAACGGAGCTTCCTATTCCTGTATACAAGCAGTGTTCAAGGTATGTGAGACAGAGAGTGTTACCAAATGTGACCCTGACCCAGTTCACATTCCAGCACCAATGTGAGCTAGAAGACTGGACTCGCAAGTTCTTTCAGAGGGGAATGGGGGCTAGTGGGTTACATCATGGAGGGTGGGTGTCAGGACTCCTGGGTTCTCTCAGAGAGAAGTGGGAACTAGTGTGTTAGAGCAGGGGTGCTGGGAGCTATGTTTCCTGGTTTCTCTGTTAGGAGGCTGGAAGCTAGTGGGCTATGGAGTGGGAAGGGGGGGCTGGGAACAGGACTCCTGAGTTGTCTGGGAGGGGAGTGGGAGCTGGTGGGTTAGAGCATGGTGGAGTGTGAGCCATGACTCCTGAGTTGTTTGGGAGGGGAGTGGGGACAAGTAGGTTAGAGCAGGGGGAGCTGGTAGTGTTGTAGGAAGGGGAATTTAGTGTAGTCTTTCAAAAAACGTGGAACTTCTAGGGTCAAAAAACCTTTCATTTAAGAGAGGAGACAAGGTTGTTACAAATTCACTTGTGATCAAAAAAGCATAGAAATTGTAAGTTAGGCCTTAACATCCATGCCATGTAAATAGTAAAGATGTTGTACAGTCTCGCATATTGTGCTCACTTACAACTTAGGCTCCATGCACCCACACTTTGCCTTGATCTTTCAGCCACAATCCTCTTCCTCTGCAGGTTGGGGGCAACACTGGATCTGGGGACATGAAGGGGTGAGGGGGTTGCTTTCCCTATATACTTTCATTTGTTTTGGGGATAACAGGACAGATGAGTACTAGGGAGCTATATATCATGGGAACAAGGTTGATGGATGTGGGATGTGTGCACAGAGACAAGGTTGGAGGAAGCCAGGCAGTAAAAGAACTGTCTGGATCAGGAGGGGGCAACCAGATTCTGGGGGAGTATTTATGGTGGAAAAGGCTGAGAAATGGATGATGCATATGTACTGATGAGGCTGGGGGGCAGGCAGGGGTTGGGGGAACTATATGTATTGGCAATGGGTAGACAGGTACTGGGGGGTGGTTTATTGGAGGACAAGCCTGAGATTAATGATTTGTATTCAGAGACAAGGTGTGGAGGACAGCTAGGGGTGGAGGCAAAGTGTATGTATGTTTTTCATATGTGCTTTCAGTTAGATTGGGGACAATGGGACATCAAAGTACTTGGGGGTGTATATAGAGGGAACAAGCTAGTTGGGTATGAGATGTGTACTGGCAGACAAGATTGGGGGCGGCCAGGGGTGGAAAGGAGTGTGTGTGTAAGGCCAACGGGCAGCCAGAAGCTGGGATGGTGTATATAGCGGGACGGGCCTCAGAGTCAGTTGGGTGGCGAGCCGTGTATTTATGGAGAAGGAGTATATATTGGGAGACAAAGCTGAAAGATGGGTGATGTGTATTCAGAGACAAGTGGCGTCTTTAGACATGACATAACAATCAGGTGTCAAAACCCCATATCATGTGTTTGGCCATTGTGTGTAAGCATCATAACGATCCTAACACCCATTTGGCCCCCCATTGAACATGCAATGTGGACACCATTGCATCACAATGACAATTTGCGTGTTTTGGCTGAACACGTGGTCAACATTGTTTCTAATGATATCGCACGGCGTGTTAGGAGGTACAACATGGGGGATGAGGCGACAGTGCTTGCGTGCTGAGATTGGGTGGTGAGAAAAACACCAATTTGCCCCAATATGGGATGTGTGTCTAAGTAGCGCCACATGGTGAACACAGAGCCAAACCAGTGTTCATATCAAGGTCAAAACACACATTCAGACACCCATTGACGTTATGTCTAAAGACACCCATAGTTTGTGGGGCAGCTGCTGCCTGAGAAGAGGACTATAAAATTGTGACTACAGTGGAGATAGTGTCATGAAGAAAATGGGACACAGACATTTGGGTTACTGGGGGGTAAATATGGCTACTAAGAAGGACAACTAAGGATAAAGAACAGAAGATTGTGAGCCTTACCACCCTGCTGAACTGGTTTGTCAGGGTGGGTGGGGGTGGGGGGACAGAGAAACCATTGTTAAACAGAATGAGCATTTTGTTGCAAAGGTAATGCCCAGGTGAAGTCTGCAACCAGATGAGAATAACAAAAGGAACAGGAGGGAGGAAGTGACCTAAGCCCCCTGCAAAGAAAGTGAGGAGACAGGATCTCTTCTCTCTCTCTCTTTCATATTGACCAGCAAGGAGTAAGCAGCTTGCAGGAGTGGCTGCACAACCATGAACTAGAGACTTTCCAATTCACTAAAAGAACTGAGCCCGGCCTCGCAACACCAAGACCGCGGGAGACTCTGATGGGCCTGGATTGTGCCTCGGGGTAAGAGGACAGTTAGGAAACTTCAGTCTATTTTAGAATGTGTTTGTTTTATATTTGATTTACAGACTTGCATCATCTGCTCAACAGCCTTATACTTGTATGTACTAAATGTATGTTTTATAACCAAGCCTAGTGTGCTTGTGTGTTTATTTGGCCTTGGGGGGTTCACTAATGGGGTACCCTTTCTAGGTGAGAACCTAGATGGACCCTTTTTGTATAAGACAACCTCACCGTGAAATCTTCCAAGCCACGGGTGGCCATAGAAAGTTCTCTAAGTTACGGCTGGGCTGGGAGAACAAGGGGAGACGTTTCTAGGGGTGCGGACCTTCGAAAGCTCCTTTATTGTGGTGAGGGTTGCTGATCACTTGGGAACCCATGTGGGCACAGGCAACTAGGTTGTGGCTGGCCTAGTGAGCATCCGGGGGACAACCTGGAGAGAGTGAAGGGGACCCCGATCCCGGTGACAGATAGGGATCAAGTCCACAATATTAGGGTGGGGAGGTGCTTGCTGTTTCTAGCTTCAGTGTTGCCCCCAACCTGAGGAGGAAGAGGATTGGAACTTACAGACCAAGGCAAAGTGTGGGTGCATGGAACCCAAGTTGTAATCAAACACAATATGTGAGACTGTACAATGTCTTTACTGCTTATATGGCGTGCACGTTAAGGTGGAATCCTTAATTTATTATTTTCAGGCTTTTTGGAGCACAAGTGAATTTGTAAAAGCCTTAACTCCTCTCTTAAACTAGTTTTTTTAGTCTAAAATTTCCGTGTTTTTGAAAGGGTAAAAAAGTCTGAGTACAGACTGCAATGTTGCAAAACACCATCAAATGTAAAGTAAAAATCCTCTAACCATGTTTGCAGAATTATGCTTTGTTGCAAATCATCTAGATTCTGGAAGCTCTGATTGTCAGCTATTAATTTCTCAGAAGTGGACATTTGGTCTTTTGTAATCCTTTTTCCCCTCTACATCTTGGAAGAAATGCCAAAAACTCTAGGGAAAAAGACATTTTTTATTCTCTTATTTAAAAAGCTAACCACATTGCAAAAGGTTACAATTGCAATGATGTCAACAATGAGCTGCTCTTTCTCAAGAGAATTTCTGACCCAAGGTGAAGTCTCCCAACTGGTTATTATGTCACATTTTGTCACTCTTTTTATAAATAGGGAAAAAGGCTAAGTTTCCCAGCTGAGCTAGTCATACTGGATTGGGCCTTTTTCTCCTAAATATATAAATTGAGTTTTACACTTACTTTGAGATCCAGCTAGCAAAGAAAGTATTGTAAAAGACAATATATTTATAAATAGGGGAACATGAGACTTTTGGTATATAAAAATATATGCAAAGTTTACTTAAATATAAATAGAAAGTATCAGTAGCTTACATTGAATGGTATGATTGCCAATCAAAGTTACATGATCTTAAAACATTTCTATCTTAAGAAAAAGCTTGTAAAAGCTTAACATATGCACAATTCATTGGCTCAAAGATATCAAGAAGTTATACATACAATCCAGATCCATCCCTTTGTCTGCAATAAAGATGTTGAATGAGAAGGAAATCCAATGGTATCTCAATCTAAGGATCATTTCTCTGTGTGTCCCCTTTTAAAGCTAGCTTAAAATGGGAGGTTCAGTATCTTAGACTGTCACACTGACATCAGATATGCATCAGTCAGTAAGGAGATACACTGGATTCTAATTGGCTCTCTTAAAGAAACCAATCAGATTTTGACTTTCTTCAAGCTTTAAAATGAAGAGAAGCTTTTTATTTTTTATCAGAGATAATTGCCAGATTACAGAGAAAATAACCAGATCTGTTAGCTATTTCAATATTTATCTCAACCATTAATTAGATAGATATGTTAGGCTAAAATAAACTAACTTAAATCTTTCCTTTCTTTGAGATGATCTGAAGCTGGTATCATCCTTCATTTGGAAGGGTGTAATAAAACTCCAGACACCTAGAGATAACATTCCAGACATCTTGTCTTGAGTAAACTTAAGTTAACCAGATTGAGTTAGGCTAGCTAAAAGGGGCCTCATTTTATAGCTGGTCATTTGGCTGTTTCCTTGGCAACAGTCAAATGTCAATTTGGGGAGCTTGGAAAGAACCTTCTATTGGAATGCAGACTAATGGGGCCCTACCTTGAACAATCTCAGAAGCTGATTTTAAAAATCAATGCTTGTAAAGCACAATTAGCTTACATTAAAATAGAAAGTTAACATATAAAAACTCAAAGTTAATACATTTGGAACACAGATAGTCAAAATATATAGGCTTATAACTGGAAATACATGACAATTAGTTCCCAGGAAGTTCCCTGCATCTTGGACATTAAAGTTTAATTGCTAGGTTAAGCTTAACTATATCAGTTTTGGAGTGAAAGGTTAATGTTCTTGCTCCTCTACTATAAGACAAATGGGATATTGTTTTGCATATAAAATGTTGATTAGTTGGTGGGAGCTCTGCCTTTATGTTACATGAAAGATGTGATTTCTAATGAGCCTGTATGTGGCCACATGCTGAAATAATGGGTGCTTTTAGATGGAAAGCATCTCCACTTCTGTCCATGCCAGCTCAGTTCACCCCCAATTGATCTGTCCATGCAAAGAGCAGACACCAGATGTGTGCAATCTGCTGCAGAACATCCCAGAACAGACCACGTGAAGCAGACCAGCCAAACCCAGGGCAATGGCCAAACGTGGAGCTGCTGTCCATCTGTTGGGCAGACACACAATAGAGCTCCACGCCTGACTGGCCAGTGCCCTGGTCAATACCATGGAGTTGCGGCTGCCAGTCTTGAGCTTTGGGCGAGCAGCTTCAATTCTATGGTGCAGAGGGAGGGGAGGCACCACACAGGTAAACTGCAGGCCGGGGAAACCACCAGTCCATGTAAAGTGGACCAGAGCTGGAAGCTTCATGTCCATCTGTTTACACACTATAGCGCTCCTCATGAGTGGCATTAGTTAGACAAATCACCTTCTAAGGAGAGCCAGCAGAATTAACCTAGTCATTCACCAAGAGACCATCCTACTGAAATGCTTGTTTTGGCTGCAGGACTTCCGCCCCCCCCCCCCCAACTCTTCCATCTTAGATTTTTTCCTTTTGAGTTGATACGTGCCTTTAGGTCTCAAATGCACCCCAGAATTCTTTACACTGACCCAAGCTAATAAGGGAAGAGGCAAAGTAGTTAGGAAGACTGGACTAACTTCTGTTGAGGAGTGTGTGCAAGCTTTTGAGCTCCACAGAACGTCTCCTCAAGTAAGCATAAAGAGGATCATAACTGAAACTCAGCTAAGTCAGAAAACAGGGACCTGAAATCTTGATATTGGTTTAAAATTATTACTTATTATTATTATTTATTAAAATAATTAATAATAAA
The DNA here is from genome assembly GCA_003113815.1 of Sphenodon punctatus. Taxonomy (NCBI): domain Eukaryota; kingdom Metazoa; phylum Chordata; class Lepidosauria; order Sphenodontia; family Sphenodontidae; genus Sphenodon; species Sphenodon punctatus. The sequence goes on along the minus strand of QEPC01012577.1, from coordinate 453,722 downwards.
TAATATTATTTGCTTTTTGAACAAGAGTTGGTCTCTTCTAGTTGCTGAATTATTGGGCCACACTGTGACACTGTAGTCACACTTTCAAGCTTTGCTCCACAAATATGAAGTTAGAAATTTACTTTCTTTTTATAATGGAAGCTGCGATTCTCACAACTGTATTTCAGTACTTGCCATTTTAGGCTTCAAGAAGCCCCTAAAATTGTGAGACTTATTGAGAAAAATAATAGGAGAATTGGCAACCCTTCCGAGTTGTTTAGCATTTCTGAAGAACTGATGCAGCTGGTGCCAAGAATTCTGAAATTCGTTTGGGAGCTAAATTTGCCTGCTGCAGAAGCAGGGACTGGGTGAACTCTTCAGCAAAATGTATACAAACAGAGCTGACCAACTAGTAACGGGTGATGGCATCAGATTCTAGAATCCATATATTGAATCCTTCCCTTTTTAGGGAAGCTTATTGAGTGGGTGGTGGCTCAGCAGCTTCAGGGGCATCTGGATCGGATCAGTTTTCTTGATCCCTTGCAGCCTGGGTGCCATCCTGGGTTTGGCACGGAGACTGCACTTGTGGCTTTGGTTGATGATCTGCACCATGGGCAGATCTTCTATGTTAATTTTATTAGTTCTGTCAGCTGCATTTGATACCGTTGACCACGAGATGTTTGTGACTCGGCTGCAGGGCCGGGGTAGGCAGAATTGTTCTTGAACGATTCTGCTTGTCCCTGGCCGGGAGAACTCAGCGTGTGGTTCTTGAGGAATGTACTTCATCTCCCCGGGACCTCACCTGTGGGACTCCACAGGGTTCTAGTTTGTCTCCCCTCCTGTTCAACGTGTATATGCAGCCTTTGGGTGAAGTCTTGAGAGGGTTTGGTGTGTTTTGTCATCATTACGCCGATGATACACAACTCTACCTCTCTTTTTCTGCAGACCCAGATCCATCAGTCTCGGTGCTCACCCAGTGCCTGGTTGCTGTCGGGGACTGGATGAGGGTGAGTCATCTGAAGTTGAATCCCAACAAGACGGAGGTGATGTTGGTGGGTAGGGTCAAGGTGGTAGTGGTTCCCATCATTGATGGGGTTTGCCCCCCTTTGGCCACACAGGTCCGTAGTCTGGGGGTGCTCCTTGAGCCACAACTCTGCCTGGATCTCCAGGGGAAGGCTGTGGCAAAGGGAGCATTTCGCCAGTTACATCTGGTACAACGGCTGCGGCCGTATGTTTCGGACTCAGATCTGACCACCATCATTCATGTCTTTATTACCTCTCAATTAGACTACTGTAACGCACTCTACGTGGGGCTACCCTTGGGGACAGTTTGGAGGTTGCAGCTGGTGCAGAATGTGGTGGCCTGTCTCTTAACGGAGACAGGTCACTGCAAGTACATTATACTGGTGCTCTGTTCTCTGCACTGACTGCCTATTATCTTCCAGGCCCAATTCAAGGTGTTGGTAATGACCTAAAAAGCCCTAAATGGCCTGGGCCTGGCTTACCTGCGAGACTGCTTCAGGCCCCGGATTGTATTGTGGCCCCTGAGGTCGGCCGGGGACGTCCGACTTGAAGTCCCCCGGGTTTCCAGGGTGGCGACAATGGGAGGGCATTCTCAGTGGCCACTCCTAGGCTGTGGAATTCCCTCCTGACGGAGGCCCTCTTGGCCCCGGACCTCCCCTCTTTCCAAAGACAATGGGTGTTTTCAGACGTTATGGGGCCAGTTGGCCCCGTACCGAAAACAACCTATCCATCCCCCGCTGGGATGACCCCATCACGCCATATCAGACGTGCCAGGGGGATCCCGGCGGGGGATCTGGGAGGGGGCAGGGCTGCACGGCGCAACGTGCAGCCGCATGGCCCCACCCCCTCCACTCACCCCACTGCCCGTCCTCTGGGGAGATGGGCGGGCAGTGGGGCCAATGAGGCTGCCACGTCTGGCTGGATTCGCCACGGCCCAGGATCCCGCCGGTGATCCTGGGTCGTGGTGCCCGACCACGCATGACGGCGGGGTTCACCCCGGCATGGAATCACATTCAACACGCGATGGCCTCCGGTCCTGCCGTTTTGGCCGCTCGCGTGGTGAATGTGATTCCACGCTGTGGTAACATCTGGGGGGGAACATCCGTTCCCCCAACAGACGTTCCGTGATCACAGCCACCACCGGGAATTGACCGTGGTTGACTGTGATCTCGTAACGTCTGAAAACACCCAATGTAAGACCTGGCTGTTCTGCCGGGCCTTCAGAGAGGGAGATGAGTAGGGTGGGTTGAGGCGGGGAGGTTCTGCCCTTTTTATATTTTTATATTTTTAGCATTTTAATAAATTTTAAATTGTATATGCTGTGTTTCTTTTATTATTTATTTATTTATTTATTTATATATTATTGTTTCTGTAAGCTGCCCCGAGCTGCTCTGTGAGCAGGAGGGTGTGGTGTAAAAAAGCAGTGAAATAAATAAATAAATATATACAGTCAAATTTGGGTCTTTCCCATGTGGTGTTGTGACAACACTACATCAATTTTTAATAAAGCATTTTTTGTACATCAGCTATGAGTCTCAGTGCAGTGACTACAGGCTTGTTTCCAAAACATCATTTCCCCTTGCAAGCTTAGCACCTTAATGTTACTTATTTTGTGTTAGTCTTGCCCAGTAGCAGTGCATTCACACAGCCGCTGATTCCCTGATTCGCTGGCCTCTTCATTTCCTTACTTCACTGTAGTACTTCCCAAAATGCAACGGAAATGAAATAATGCCCTTGCAATATCTGTGCATGCGATTCCTGGAAGTAGCATGAAGTGAGTCCCTGCTCCAGGAATAGGTTTGTCCCATTTCCAGACTCTTTGACCTGAAAAAGTACAGAGCCATGATGGAATGGCAGGGGTGGGTGAGTTCTGACATAACCACAACACTTGGGAGCATCATGATGTCACAATACACGAAGGGGTATGTGAAGTCATGTCAAGAACTGGGTGGAGCAAACAGACTCTTTTACCTCTTTTTGATATGGCCACATCCCCTTTAGAATGCTGTGACATTGAGATGCATTGCTCCAGAGGGAGCAGGGCCATGTTGGACAAAGCTGGGTAAGTCTTTGCCCCATCCCACTGTCTTCCATCCTAGTGCCCTGATAACTAGGGTTGTGTGAGCAGAACGTGGTTTGGCTGTTCGGTCATTCGGTTTGGGAACCAAGTTTGGGTTCGGTCATTCAGTTTGGGAAGCGAGTTTGGGTTCAATTGTTTGGTTCGGCAGAGTTCGGTTCGGCCGAACATTCAGAAATTGGTATTGATATCGATATCGGTGCCGATATAGATACTGATTTTTGAAGATTTTATTTTCGTTATCAGTATCGTTTGTCCCTGAGACACTAAGTTTGTTGTTTTTATGTCTTGTTATATTGTTAATGTTTGTTTTTTGAAAAGTTATAAAAGTTATACTGTTACCAGCTGAGTTTGACCTGTCCAAACTTTTACCCCTCTGTGCTGCCTTACAGGCAGCAGACCGGCCTCTCCTACTTCCCTTCTCAATGTCTTCCAACCCAAAGAATGCACACAAAGATTTTTATTTATATATATATATATATATATATAATTTTTAATTCAATTTTTTAATCTAATATTATATATATCTACACTAAATCTAACTGCTATTAACTATTCTAAAACCTATGGAACTAAATGGAATATCTAATAACGACAAAGGCCTAGTCCTACAAACACACTATACAACTGAATCACTACACACTATCCCTATCTCTATAACTAAGCTAACTCCTACATCTATCTATCTATCTATCTATCTATCTATCTATATTACACAGGGATGGGGGCGGCAGGACACAGACAGTTCACACAAAACAACACAGGGAGGGGTACAAAACTTAAATGAAACCTAAATCAATCTAATCCTACTCTAAATAAATCCAAAAACAGGGGAAGGGAATCAGGGATGGAATATATAAAGGGAGGAGGGGAGGATCCAATGGAGGGTAGGGAGAAAGAACACAGGGATGGGTAAAATATAAAAACAACATGTAAATCTATCTAATCTAAATAAATGATACTAGCGAGGTAAATGTGTGGGATGGGTGAAATAAGAGGAGGATGGCTATGGATTAGGAACACAAACTGCTAGGAGAGGGAGACTTCTGAAAATACCTGCTGTCAGGAACAGTGGCTAGCTCATAAGGTGTTGGAAGGGGGAAGGGCAATGACTTTTGTTACTTGCTGCGCCCACCTTACCGCAAGCCCCATTGGCTCTGTGCAGCCTAGCCCTGTCCCCCATGTCCAATTGCAGACTGCGAAGCCAGTGATCTGAGGGGAAAAGGGATGGTGATTGGGAAGGCTGGCTGCTACTCCAAGCCTCTCCATCCCTAGTGCCAAGAAGTCTGCTCCTCAGTTGCCTCCCCCTCCCTGGGCCTTCCAGTCATGTTTTTCCCACTCGAACTCATCTGAACTCACCCAAACATGGACGAACTGTTTGGTCATTTTCGAGTTCGGATCGAGTTCGGTTCGGTTGGTTCAGATTCGGTTCGGAAGTTCGGTTCGGTCGTCCGAACAGATCGAGTTCAGTCCGAACTCTGAACATGCAAAACGCATTCGCACATCCCTACTGATAACATAGAGAGATTGTGTTTTCCCCTAAGGCTGAGGTCAAAACTGAGGTCAAAACCCAAAGGGGTAGCAAATAGAACTGAAATGAGTACCCACAAAAACGGGTATACTGTATGAATTTCCAGTACTCGAATCAACTTGACAACATCAGGTACTGATAGGTACCTGATTGGGTACCTGATGTTCTGGAATGTCAACTTCTGGTTCCAGAATACTGACTTCTGGTACAGGTTTTTCAACTTCTGTATTGATAATTTGACTTCCAACACCTATTTATTGATTTTCTGTCCCAGAAAGTCAACTTCTGGTCCCAGAAAGCCAACTCCCAGTTCCAGGAAATTGACTTCTGGTCCTGATTTTTTTTTTTTAAATTTCCATTCCAATTTTTTGGTTTTCTGACCCAATATATGGATTGGTAATTGGAAAGTTGAAAAATTGGTACTAGAAGATACTGGTTTGGGGGGGTTTCGGGTACCCAGTTGCTGTCCATGTAACCCATCAGGAACTCAATGCAGTACCTGAAAATGTAGGTATTACCTGCATGTACTAAAACACATAGCCATTTCAGCTCTAGTGGCAACACTATCCAGGACTTCCTCCAACCCCATCTTTATGGTCACTCAGAGGAAGGAAGGATGCATCAGGGATTGAAGAATGTTCCAGGTTAATCAAATCACCCTGCACCATTGCTACTTGCTAGTCAGATCCTTGCAAGCAAATCCTTTGTATCAGGTGTCAGAATATGAGGTATCATCAATGAGCATAGGAAGTGGTGAGGATTTCATGAAACACTTGGAATGTGGGTTTGTATAATATTGCTTCCTGCTCTAAAAAGTGTTAGGTTGTCTGAAAAACTGGGAAATGAACATTGTTACAAGATTTTGTGTTTATTATTGTGCATCATAGAGGTCATTCAGGTTTAGCTGTGACGGTCCGGGTTAGAGAACTGACAGCATTGGGCTTGTGGAATAAAATAATGCAATTAAAATCGTGATGGAGGTTCCTCACTACAATAACGTGTCAGCAATAAATAAATTGGAATCAAGCAGCAGCAATAAATAAATTGCTGGAAACATCTTCAGAAGCTACTTGATTAGAAATGTGGCAGACAGATCTAGATGCGTTTGGTGAGAATATAAAAATACATGTGGATACTTCAGAACGTCTTCAGGCAGGGGCAGAACAGGACTGACCAACTTAGAATTTTAATTGTCTTGGGAAAAAATGGTCAAAGGCTATCTATGGGATTTGGATATTTGTGACTGGCAAAGCTATGGAATGTCTCTTGGTCTGTCTGTGGAATCCTTGTACTGCAGAGGATTGTGCCAACACCAAATCATATCACATGCCCAGTACTGGAGAAATATACGACTTATGGTGGTAGGACACAATGAGGCAGAGAGAGAGAGAATTGACAGCACAACTTTCACTTTATGTGACGTTGTAATGCCAGTCTGCATAACAACCCTATTCAATATTTAATCTTACTAAACAATATTTTTTTACTAAACAATAATCTGTCAATTAATTTAGAATATGCTTCTAATTTAAATTTATAATAATAATTTATAATACCATGAATTCCTCATTTTTTCACACCTCTTACCATGAATCATTTACATCTGATAGAAATAAGGTCATTATAATATCTCAGTGATTGTCATAATAATGTTGCATGAACTATTCATGTCTTAAGTAGAATTATACATTGAAACTGTTGATCAAAAGTTAGTTATGGTACAAAACACTAACCCTATACCAGCACAACAGGGAGGGCTACCCCCTGCCAGGTTAGCTCTGATGGTGGAAACACACAGCCCTGTGCCTGACCCATCTGGGGAGGAGAAGCGGGGAACAATGTGCAGCTGGCTGGCTCCAACCCTGTGCTGAGGCTAGCACCCCACACCCCTCCATGGCCATTTTTATAGAAATGACCCCCCCTTGGGTGTGCGAAGGGGGGGGGGCGTCCATGTAAACACCACAGCGGTGGGGGGGGATGGGTGTGCACCCATGGGAACACCACAGGCAGTGGGTGGGGTTGCGTGCGCACTCCCACACAACACCCACCTCCACCCATCACCCATCCACACAGCCATTCGGCAAACTGGAGGAGGCTCCAAGGGTGGAGATGGGTGGAGGTGGGTGTGCACCCATGGGAAAGACTGCACACCCAGTGCACACCCATCCCCCCATCCACGTGGTCCACTTAAAAACAGCCCATGATGGCTATGGTGACCCCCTGATGCACGTCTGCCCAGTTCACCCATGTCTGTCCCACCGGGGTGACTTGCGGGGCCTGACCATGGGCCAGGTTCTTTCCGGGCCCATGTTTTTGGCCTGGTCACCAATGCCACTGGGATCTGAACCAGTTCCAGATCTGGCGGGTCTGGAACAAATATATGGGGTTCAACGCTGGCCCAAGCAGGCAAGACTGGCCAGCACTGTGTATTAACACTCACTGTAATTATTCAATTTCTCAGATTTTAAAAAGGATCTGAAATAAGGAGGTTATGCCCAGTTTGCTGCTAACTCCAAAAAATAATCTATTCTCTGCTCAACCTGCCTGGGATTTTTAAACAGTAACTAAAGAATATAATTAATGATTTACACAGCAAAATTCTCCACTCAGTCAGAAAATGAACCCCTCTGCACAGTAAGTGTAAGAATTGTAGGACCAAATTGCAGAAGTTATTGATTTTATAATAGCTACACAATCAAGTGGCAGTTGGGCAAACCTCTAAGTAACTATTGACTTCAGTCTGACTAGGGTAATAATTCTAATAATCAACCGAAATAAAAGTAAATATAAAAACTTAGAAGCATATATCTTACAGATGCATGGCATGCAGATTTATCAGTCTGAATACCCGGAACAGATGTATTTGGCTGTTTGATTGCTTAGGATTTTAAAGTTTCATGAGGTGCAATCTGTCTTGCAAGAGGCCTAGAGAGGGCAAGTAGCATCAAGACACACTGCATGTCAGTTAAGAAGAAAAAGATTTGCTGGAGTGAGAAGAAACCAGTGTTTGGGGAAATGGAAATGGTAAATTACAGTCTGAAGGGGGATAGATCAGTGGAGGTGAGGTATGATTAAAACAAAAAGGAGTCCAATTCAGACTGAAGTTAAACCAAGTGAGAAGTGGAAGAAAGAGGTTGGGTTCTTATTGTGTTGAGGATCAGAGGAAACAAATATGCAGTATGTAAATGCTCTTTTATCCAGCCCACTGGCATTAAAGGAAGTCAGACAAAGGATGTAAACAGATGGACAGCAACTCTGAGGGTGCCTCTGTCAACTGCCAAGTTGACCAGTCCATCTAAAGGGTCACAGGGTGCCCACCGGATGTTCAACCTGGAGCAGACTGTGGCTGCTTCAGGGCAGCCCCACTGGCAATGCTCCAGAAGATCCATGAGTACACCATGCAGAGCAGGCTAGCCAAACCTGGGGCAATGGGTAAGCCTGGCACTGATGACCATCTGTTTGGGAGATCCCTGATGCTGCACCATGCCCTCTGTCCACTGCTCCATGCAGTACTATGGAGTTGTGGCCCCCAGTCTAGAGCGTCAGGTGAGCGCCCACAACTCTATGATGTGGAGTGGGTGGCACCATGCAGCTGGACTGTGGCCTGAGGACACTACTAGTCTGTCTGGTGCAGACCCCAGGCAGAGCTGGTAACTTGTGGCCACATGGGTGGGCCCTTGGAGCAGCTCCGGTTCCGGTGGGCTCCCTGTTCATCTTAAAACACCCGAAGTCCAAGGATCATGGGGATAATTCAAATGCTTTGTGAGGTGCCTTTTTCAGACCAGGCGGTGTGAGTTCCACAGAAACAAGAAGCTAAATTGATACAACCAGAATCTGGTTGTAAAAAAAAAGAATAGAAAAACATTAGCCTGCCAAGATCTCCAGTTTTGGAAGAAGACAAGCCCCAAACAGCGAGGAAGCTCTGGAAGTCAGAGCAAATCAATATAAAAAAAGACAGCTCTCAAATATCTTCAACAACCTCCAGCTACTGAGTACCATCTGTTGATAGAATAGGTGAAAATCAGAAAGAAAAAATGGCTGAAGAGATCAGTTATCCCTTAAACATTGTGGGGAAACAGTTAAGGAAAAGCTTTGTGTTGGGGAGAGAGAGAAGTCCAAAGCACATGTCTCTAAAATAAGTAGCAAGTTTCCTTTTACCAGTCCTGGTTCAACAGACAACATGACAATGCAAGAAAACCCAAAGTTTCTCTCTCAATAGGAGTGAATCAGGTAATTGACAGTAATCGGTGAATAAAAAGCATGGGCCTTATCATTCTAACAGCTATTTTCCATATTAGTACTCAGCAAATACAGTGGTGAATTCTACAAAGCTCCCTAAAATTGATAGATTACTTTTGTTAATTGCAGCTTAAATTTTGTGAGCATGAGCAAGATCCTGTTGCTGCTGCAGGAGAGAGGATGTGATGATGAGACTTCCTTTTCTGCCACACTGTATCTTCCATGAAAGATCTTATAAAGCTACTGTAGTTATCTGTTCCTTTGTAGCACTGCAAAAAAAAAAGAAGTCACAGATATTCCTCTGGATAGTGGCTTATTTGTGGTTGTGGATTTTGTTATATGATCATTGTTGATGTGACATATTTAAAGTTTAGAAAATATGGTAAAAATACCAAATACTAAATGGGAAGAGTCCTTTTCAAGTAACATTTATTTTCAATTATTTTATTATTTTTAACTTTGGTGGAGAAAATATTTCCGGTGAAAAGACAAAAATATTCAACTAGTTCATCAGCAACTTGGTCTTGTGGATAGGCAAGCATCTTTTTTGTTTTGTCTCCTAAAGGCTCTAGAAATTCTCTCAAAACAAGGACCTCTAAAAACAAGCTAGTCTAGCTGGTTCAGTGAAAAAGTATGGAGTAGATGATTTCCTTTCACTTTTCTGAGAGTATAGATTTACCAATTGAGACTAGATAGGCAGAAACCTTTTGAAATAGCCCTCTAGATTCTATTCAACAGCCACCTCTTTGACTTTTCTTGGTACGTTTCTAGCAATGGGTAAGAAAGAGGAACATGAGAACACATATGATGTAGGGCATAAAAACATGCAGGGAGTAGAGTTTGGTAAGGAGACTACCATTCTGTCCCTGATTTTGGTTTTGTTCTTCCTGTCCAGGGGTGGAGAGAGCAAGCGAGCACCACTCTAGGAACAAATTAGGACATGGAGGGTTGTGTTGTGTGTTTGATTCACCTTTCTGCTGAGTGTGTATATAACCCATATGCTTTGGGATAGTGTCACTTTAAGAGAATGGGCTAATCCCAGAAAAAAGGTGGGGCAGTTGTGATGTAGCTCAGGCGCTGCACATGCCCAGTTAGCAGCAGCTTTGGAAAGTTCAAGTTCTTCCTTGAATGCTATTGCATTTGCAAATGACTACAGGTAGCCATTTGAGTGCTGCCATTAAGGGCAAAAGTGAGGACAATAGACCTATATAAAGCCAGAGTTGAGGAAGAGAAAGGAGAGGAGCTGCTGTGAAGAGAAGAAGCAGAGTGCTGCCTTTATTGCTCTCTGCTAGACCCAGAACAACTTAATTCAGGTCAGTTCATGTAAAAGATTTTTACGGATAAAATCGCTCAAATCCAGCAGTTTTGACGCAACCTTTTTAGCAGTGGTTGAGCCAGAGGTAGTAGAAGCCCCTGCTTTTCCTGTTTTGTGGGATGAATTTCAGGATGTGTCACCCTTGGATGTGGGGGATGCTCTTGGGACTGTGTGAGCCACTTATTGTGAATTAGATCCATGCCCGTCCTGGCTGGTTAAGGCTAGCCAGGAGACACTATGGCCATTGCTGACTGGGATAGTCAACACCTCCCTTGGGGAGAGCAGGGTTTTCGACTGTCTCAAGGAGGCTGTGGTTCAGCCCCTGCACAAGAAACCATCATTTGATGTTGGCATCCTGGCCAGTTATTGGCTGGTCTCTATTAACCTTCCCTTTTTAGGGAAGGTTATTGAATGGGTGGTGGCTCAACAGTTTCAGGGGCATCTGAACTGGGTCAATTTTCTTGATCGCTCGCAGTCTGTCTTTCATCCGGGTTATAGCACGGAGACTGCGCTTGTGGCCTTGGTCGACAACCTCTCCTGTGAGTTGGACCAGGGTCGTTCAACCCTGTTGATTCTATTAGATCTCTTGGCTGCATTTGATACTGTTGATCATGAGTTGTTGGTGACTCAGCTGCGGGATCAGACAGGGATTAACGGGACTGTTCTTGAATGGTTCTGCTCTTTCCTGGCTGGGAGAACCCAACGTGTGGTGCTTGGTGATTTTTCGTCTTCTTCATGGAGCCTCACGTGTGGAGTCCCGCAGGGTTCCATCTTATCCCCATTCTTGTTAAATGTTTATATGCAGCCTTTGGGTGACGTTGTCAGGGAGTTTGGTGTAAGATGCCTGTCCCTAGGTTCAGTTCCCACTCAGGTGGAGGGATGTATCAAGATCTGAGACCCCTTAGGCCGGGAGTTCTGTTGCTGAACGCGAGATCTGTGGTCAATAAGTCATCAGTGGTCCGGGAGTTAATCCTGGATCGGGCCGCAGATCTTGCGTGTTTCACGGAGACCTGACTGGATGGGAAGGCGGGTCCGATTTTTGGCAGACCTCATTCTGACAGGGTACTTCGTGCAACACCAGCCCCAGCTTGGGGAACAGAAGGTGGCGGTGTTGCTATGGTTTTTAAGGAGTCTTGGACTGCTAGGAGGTATCCGGTGCAGTCAATTCCAGGGATCGAGGCCCTCCATCTTGTGTTTCAGTTGGCAAGAGACAGAATTGGAGTGCTGCTGGTGTACCATGCTCCTTCTTGCCCAGCAGCATCCCTCTCCACCCTAGCTAGTGTCGGAGGTGGTGTTGTGCTCTCCAAGGGCCTTGGTCCTGGGGGATCTCAACATTCACGCCGACACTGGCTTTGTGGGTGTAGAGCGTGAGTTCATGGCCGCCATGGCAACCATAGGCCTGTCTCAGATGGTTAGGGGCCCTACGCATGAGGGGGGGCATATGCTCAACTTGGTGTTCTGCTCCGGTCTTGAGGGGTGTGATCCAGTGGTGGGGGAAGTGAATTCTATGTCCTTGTCATGGATGGATCATTACCTCCTGCAGGCCAGACTCCTAGCTCACGACAGCCCCAAGAAAGGTGGGGACCCATTAGGTTGGTCTACCCCTGGAGGCTGATGCAACCGCAGCAGTTGCAAGAAGCCCTGGGGGAAGTGTCATTAGACCTTGATGGCCACTTGGCTGATGATCTTGTCCTACCTTGGAATGCCTTGCTGGAGGAGACCATCGATGGGGTGGCTACCAGGCATCTGCTGCCACTGCTTTGCCACTGTAGTACCCCTTGGTTTACTGAGGGGCTGAGGTGTATGATTCAGGAAGGGTAGCATCTAGAGCACTGCTGGTGCCGCTCTCGCACTGAATCCGATTGGCTACGGCATCGAGTCCATTTGGGGTCCTATGCTGTAGCCATGAGGATGGCAAAGAAGGAATTCTTTGCCACCCTCATAGCTGCTGTGAAGTCACGTCCAGTGGAGCTCTGCTGGGTGGTGAGGGGGTTGGTCAGTCCGGCCTCCCTCCACCTGAAGGGGGAGGTTTCCTAAGCCCGCTGTGAGGAATTTGTGAACTACTTCACAGATAAGATTGCTCGGATCCAGCACGATTTTGGGGTCAGGATTGACGCAGTAGAGGGAGAACTGGGGGTTATGGACCTGGTCCATCTTTATGGGATCAGTTTCAGGAAGTGACGCTGGCCGATGCCGAGGGGGCGCTGGGGTCTGTTAGGGCCACTTTTTGTGAATTAGATCCTTGCCCATCCTGGTTGGTGAAAGCCTCCAGGGAGATGCTGGGGCCGGTGCTGGTGCATTTGATCAATGCCTCCTTTCGGGAGGGCAGGGTGATGGACTGCCTCAAGGAGGCAGTTGTGCGGCCCCTGCTTAAGAAACCAGCTTTGGATGTTGACGCACTCACTAGCTATCAGCCTGTCTCTAACCTCCTCTTTTTAGGGAAGGCTATTGAACAGGTGGTGGCCGAGCAACTCCAGTGCCATCTGAATGGCATTGGATTCCTGGATCCTTTTCAATCAGGATTTCAACCAGGATATGACACAGAGACTGCACTGGTGGCCTTGGTGGATGACCTCCACCAAGAGATGGATTTGGGACGTTCACCATTACTTGTCCTGTTGGATGTCTTGGCAACGTTTAATACAGTTGACCATGGGTTGCTGTTGAGGCAGCTGCGGGCCTGGCAGGTGTGTGTGTGTGGTGGTGGTGGTGGTGGTTGACGGGACTGTCCTACAATGGTTCCGCTCATTCCTCTCGGGGAGAAGCCAGTGGGTGGTGCTGGGGGAAGAAACATCTAGCCCCCAGGATCTCTCTTGTGGTGTACTGCAAGGTTCCATTCTGTCTCCATTATTGTTTAATATTTACATGCAACCCCTGGGTGAGGTTGTGAGACATTTTGGTGTGGGTTGTCATGAGTATGCTGATGACATACCTCTCTTTTTCAGCAGACCCAGGTCCTACAGTCTTGGTGCTTTCCCAGTGTCTAAAGGCAGTGAGCGACTGGATGAGGCTGAGCAGACTGAGGCTGAACCCTGATAAAACGGAGGTGATGTTGGTGGGTAGGGAAGCTGGGGTGATGGCCCCACTTGTGGAGGGGATCCACCTCCTGCTGGCCCTGCAGGTGCGGAGTTTGGGGGTCCTTCTGGACTCCACCTGGATTGTCAGGTGGAGGCAGTGGCAAAGGGAGCCTTTCACCAATTACATATGGTGTGGACGATCTAGCCATATGTCTCAAACTCCGACCTGGCCACCCTCATCCATGCGTTCATCACCTCTAGTTTGGATTACTGCAATGCGCTCTACATGGGTCTGCCCTTGGTGATGGTTCGGAAGCTGCAGCTGGTGCAGAATGCTTCGGCCTGCCTCCTGACGTGGATGGGCTGTAGGGAGCACATTACACCAGTGCTCCGGACTCTGCACTGGCTGCCTATAGCATTCCGGGCCCAATTCAAGGTGCTGGAGTTGACCTTTAAGACCCTACATGGCCTGGGCCCCTCCTACCTGAGAGACTGCCTCACTCCTCAGGCCCTGGAGCAATCTCTGCGATCTACCGGGTGCACCTTCTTGGAGCGGGAGGTCCCCTGGGTAAACTGGGGGGCCATGATGGAGCGGGCATTCTTGGTGGTCACACCACGGCTGTGGAACTCCCTCCCAGAGGAGGCTTACCTGGCCCCCAGCTTGTTGGCTTTCCGCCGGGCCTGTAAGACCTGGCTGTTCATCTAGGTCTTTGGGGGTGGGGGTGGTAAAGGAATAGGGGGTGGGATTTTTTAGCCAGTGTGTCTTACCTCTTTTTATTGTATTTAATGTTTTTGTAACCCCCCCTTTTATATGTCGTTATATATTTTTATATATTTGTATTTGTTTTAACTTCTGTAAGTTGCCCCGAGCTGCCATGACGCTGGATGGGGCAGGGTATGTATAAATAAATAAATAAATATGCTGATGAAACCCAGCTATATCTCTCATTTTCATCTGGTCCAAGTCCGGCAGTCTCGGTGCTTACCTGGTGTTCGTTAGCTGTGGGGGATTGGATCAGGGCAAGTCACCTGAAGTTAAATCCTGACAAGACGGAGTTGATGGTTGTGGGGAAAGCCAGGGGAGTGATGGCCCCCATCATTGATGGGGTCCATCCTCCCCTGGTATCTCAGGTCCGGAGTCTGAGGGTGCTCCTGAATCCGCAGCTCCACCTGGATGTCCAAGTGGCAGCTGTGGCGAAGGGTGCGTTCCACCAGTTACATCTGGTATGTCGGCTTAGGCTGTATGTCTTGAACTCAGATCTGGCCACAATCGTCCATGCTTTTATTACCTTGAGACTAGACTACTATAACACACTCTATGTGGGGCTACCCTTGGTGCTGGTTCAGAGACTGCAGCTGGTGCAGAATGTGGTGGCCCATCTCCTGAAGGGGACGGACTGATGTGAACACATTACACCAGTGCTTTGCTCTCAACACTGGATGCTGATAGTCTTCTGGGCCCAATTCAAGGTGTTGGTGTTGACCTTTAAAGCCCTAAATGGCCTGGCCCCACCTACCTGCAGGACCACCTCACCCTCTGGATCCTGGATTGGCCCCTGTGGTTGGCCGGGGGTGCCCTCCTCGGGGTCTCCCGGGTATCCTGTTTGTCATCCATGAGGAGGGCATTTTCTGTGGCTGCACCGCAGCTGTGGAACTCCCTCCCATTGGAGATCCATTTGACCACCAACCTCCCCTCTTTCCGTAGACAGTTGAAGACCTGGCTGTTCCACCGGGCCTTTATCAAGGGAAATGGGTTGGGTGGGTTGGGTTAAGGAGGGTTTGGGTATGGGTTATTTTAATCTGGGGATTTTAGGTTGTTTTAATTGTATTTTAGTCTGTTATGTATTTTTAAATGTTGTTAGCCATCCCGAGATGCTTATAGCAGGAGGGGGCAGCATATAAATTGTAATAAATAAATAATATAAATAAATAAAAAGGGGCAATTTAGAATTGTTGTTCAAATCCAATGGTACTAAGTGTTCTAATTGGCGTAACTGAAAAGGAAAGGAGAGAAATAATAATTGGCATACTGTTTTGTTGTTCTGCTGTGTGGCAGGGCTTCTTTTGTACTTCTCCTACGCGAGCAAAAGGAGAAGAGCGAGTGTCTGTACTAGAGCATTCAATCAACTGAGAAATGCTGGATGATCAGAAGGCCTGCATGTTTTCTTGAAGCTGGAGGTTAAAGTTATATGGACATTTGAGTCTCATTACTAGTGAAATATTACACTTGTATTACTAAAAACCATGCTGTTCTGGATGTAAGAATAATAGCATTTAGTTATTAACAGAACATAGTTCAGTCATTAATATATAGTATGTCTAAATATATACTTGTTTACATGTTTTAATTTTGGTGTGAAGTTTTTCTCTGGGTGTCTTTGATGCACGTCCCAAATTTAACCCAAGGAGTTACATGTGCATCCCTTCCTTTTTCCTTTCACTACTACTACTACTACTTTATCATTTCTACAGCGCTACTAGTCATACGCAGAGCTGTACAGATACACACAACATAAAGACGTCCCTGCTCCATGAAACTTACTATCTAATCAAGACACATAGATAACTACAAATAAGAGTCTTCCTATGAACAATGGACTACAGGTTGCAGGTATTCAGTAAGTTTATTTATTTCAGTTAACATGGTTGAAATCAACAATGGATAGGGCCTGGGTTCATGATTTAAATGTGATCTCAAAGAAGTGGGCCTTTAGGCAGGACTTGAATAGGGACAGGGAGGCGGCCTGATGCACCACCTCAGGAAGTTCGTTCCAAGCATATGGTACAGCAAGGTGGAAAGCGTAGAGTTGTGAGTTGGTGATGGAGGAGAAGAGTATAGATAAGAGCATCTTGCCTGACGAACAGCGGCCATGGGTAGGGATATAGGGGAAGATAAGAGAGGAGAGGTACTGAGGAGCTGCAGAGCAAAAATACTTGCAGGTGAGCAGGAGAAGCTTGAACTGTATGTGGAATCGGATAGGGAGCCAGTGTAGTGACTTGAAGAGAGGGGTTACATGGTCATAATGGAATGCAAGGAAGATGAGTTTTACAGCTGAATTTTGAATAGACTGTAGTGGAGATAGGTGGCTCAGTGGGAGACCTGTGACTAGGGGTGTGCATGTCATTTTTAAAATTACAATAACGATAATGAAAATGGACATTTTCGTTATCGTTATTGCAATAATGAAAATGACAATCGAGAATAATGACAATGATAACGAAAACGACAATGTCATTATTGTTGTTGTTAATACTGTGGCAGTTGGGTTTTGGAGGGAGAATGTGGAGGGGGGAGGAGGGAGCAGACACCTTGGTGTCCTAAACAGGGCTGAACTCTTGAACTGTACCTGTGTTGGGAGGGACAAGCAGCTCAACAGTATCTGGTGGATGTATCGCTGGCCAATGAGCAGTGCAAGCAGTTCCCAGCAGTCTCATGGGACTCTGTGATTGCTCAATGCCTGCTGCCTCCCACAACCAATCAGGGGGGCTCTGGGGGAGGGTACTGCAACCCTTTATAATGGGTGGGCCAGACCATTTCTCTCTGTTCTGTGAGAGCTTTCTGCTTCTCAGGTTGTGTTTTACAGAACTGTGGTGCTTGCACTCAAAAAATACTCCCTAGCCCTCATTCTATTACCAATACCTTTCCTTCCTCGTATACCTTACATTTTACCTTCTCCCTTTCCCTGCCATTCTGCCTCCTGTACATTATATATAGATAGGTAGTATAGATTATATATATATATATTAGGGGCGGGAAACCGGTAAAATCCAGTATCCGATAATGCTGGTACCGGGCGTACCGGCATTATTGGATTCGACCCGGTAATCCGGTCTGGGGTACCGGATTCCGGGTACCGGATTTTTTACATTGCAGCCATTTAAAAATGGCTGCAATGTAAAAACTTAAAGCCCCAAGTTTAAAAAAACAACAACAACCCTCCCCGAGTCCAGGCTGCGCGGGTGGAAGGGGGGACACCCCCCACCCACCCTGCCCAGCCTGGATTTTTGTTTAAAAACAGACTGAGAGGCGAGCCCACCCCCCAGCACCAGCGGCCGCGGC
>QEPC01012577.1:400943-435545 GCA_003113815.1 Sphenodon punctatus | reverse complement strand
AGAGAGAGATTAGATAGTATATAGGTATTTAGGCCAGTCTGTTGTATTATATATATTAGGATTATAGAATAGGTTAGGGTTAGGTTTTGTATCACATATTTGACTCTGTGTGTGCACATTACAACATATAGTGTATATACAATGAGAAAGGGAAGGACTACTTCAGCCTCTGGGGCAGTTGGCCCTGCTAGAGGCCGTGGTCATGGATGTGCACGTGGGGGACTTGGCAAGCCCGCTGCCACTTCTGCCACTTGTGGTAGCCCACTGCCCAAGCTGAAGAGACCTGATTTTTTCACCTCAAGGCAGTAGATCTTATCAGGGGAACATGCAGCAGCAGAGTTCTTGGGAGTGGCATCTGTGGAAGGCAGGGAGCCCCAGCCTTCCACTAGTAGCAGTGGTACTGGAGGAGGGAGCCAAGGGCAAGGGGTGTGTGAGCACAACACCCACCCCCTCCTGAAGCATCCACCTCTCCACAACAGGCTTCTCCGTCTGGCACACACACACACACACACCCCGGAATTTGGGGGAGGATGTATTTGAGGACATCCTTCTCGACCTTGGCAGCAGCCCAGGCTTGTTCTCCTTCCATGCTTCACCAAGCAGCAGCAGGGCATCCTCTCCTCCCATGCTGCAAGGTGGTAGCAGCAGCTTCAGCATGGGTGGTGTCATGGAGCTGGGCCGCAATGAGAGGAGCAAGGAGGAGGTGGAAGAGACTCTTGTTGATGATGATCCCACCTGTGGCCCCATTGGGGACAAAGGCAGCACCCACCAGTGGTGGCACAAGGGGTTCAGGGAGCCCCAGGGGGCCTATTTGGAATCACTTCAAGGAAGTGATTGCAGGTGACAGCAGCCGGGTGGCCTGCCTTTACTGTTGAAGGTAGTGTGCCGTGGGAATAAGGGGAAATTTCAGTAATAATGGCATGAATTCCCAACTGAGGACCTGGTATGGGTTGCAAGAGACATCTGAAACTGGACAGGAGCGGGTTCACTACTGCAGAAAGCATGAGCAGCAGCAGACCTTTCTCCTCTGCTCATGGCAAGGGGAAAGAGGGACAGCAGCAGCAGGTCCCATCTCAAATCCCCTGTTAGCAGCAGTAGCAGCAACAACGGCAACGTTGGGCCACAATGGAGGATCTGGGGTTTGGGCAGTTGTGGTGTGGCAGAGTGCATCATCCAGTGGTAATTAAGATCACCAGGTGGATGGGGGAGATGATTGCTCTGGATGATCAGCCATTTAGCATCATTGAGGACCAGGGATTCCTCCGGCAGTTGGCACTGCTGGCACCCCAGTACCAGCTTTCCTCACACACCACCTTCAGCAGGCAGGTGGTGCCCTCCCTGGACCAGGCAGGGAGGGAGCGGGTGAAGGAGTAACTGGTCAGGGCAGGTGGGGCAGTTGTGCATTTCACTGCAGACATTTGGAGCAGCCAAAATGCACAACATGCCGACCTGGCCCTGACTGCTCACTGGTGGCAGCTGCGGGTGGCAGGAGGAGGAGCAGCATGTGGCAGGGGTGAGGGGGCAGTGTACAGGTGGGCCCTGCTTCACACCCAGGTCTTTGACGAGAGCCACACTGCTGTCAACGTAAGGGGAGTCTTGGACACCATGGTGGAGGGGTGGTAGGGGAGGAAGCCCCATTCTCCAGGGGGTCCGTGGTAACCAATAATGCTGTGAACATGAAGAAGGCAGTGCTGGAAGGTGGGTTCCAGCACATTCCCTGCGCTGCCCACACCCTTCACCTGGTGGTGAGGAATGCCCTGGGTCTGGGGGAGAAGGCAGAAGAGCGCAAGAGCAGCCCCCTTACCCTGTTAATTGAGAAGGGCAGGAAGATTACAGGGTACTTCAACAAGAGCGTGAAGGGTGGTCACCTCTTGAGGGAGAAGCAGGTGGAGCTGGGGGTGCAGGAGCACAACCTCGTGCAGGATATCAGCACCAGGTGGAACTCAACCTATAGCATAATGGACTGTCTGGTGGAGCAGTGGCGGGTCCTGCACGAGGTAGCCTCAGAGGGGGTGATTAGAGTGGGAAGGCTACTCAGGCAGGAGGAATGGACAATGATGGCCCAGGACGTGCACGTCCTTAAGCCCTTTAAGGACGTGACAGAGAGCCTGAGTGCGGCGATGGCCATCATGAGCCACGTAACACCCCCTGGCCCAAAGTCTCATCAGGATGAAAAGCTTCCTGAGGGACCAAGGCAGGAGGGCGGAGGAGCGGCAGCTTGTACCAGAGGTGGTGGCCCTGGTATAAAAGTTGAAGGAGAGACTGAGCAGGCGATTTGACCCTCTTATTCGCAAAGAGGTATATTTACTCTCCACTAGGGGTGGGACTACCAGATCTGCCGGTATCCGATACTGCCTGGTATTTGGTGTACCGGCAGTATCGGATTAAACCCGGTAATCTGGTGTAATTTACCGGATTCCCCTACCGGATTTTTTTACATTGCAGCCATTCAAATGAATGGCCGCAATGTAAAAAAAACCACAAAAAAAGCCAAACACTTTCCCTCCTCGAGTCCAGGCTGCGTGGGTGGAAGGGGGGACACCCCCCGCCCAGCCTGGATTTAAAGTTAAACAACAACAAAAATTTCCCCTAAGTCCTGCGGGCTCCGGGCCGCCGGCGGCGAGTGCGACCCAGAGCCAGCCAGCACCAGCAGCAGGTAAGTGTACCGGTACTGTACTGATCCCTGGGGTGGGGGTGGTTTAAACCCCCCCAACCCCAGGGATCACCCTACCTCCCCACCCAGGGATCGCCATTGCATACCTTGAGCTCCGGGCGGCGACGGCGGTCTGGCGGCTTCAGCGCTGGTTGTGGGGCTGCCAGCTTCAGCACGCTACTAGGCCTTCCGGGGAAACCTGGAAGTTCACAGACAGCTCACAACAAACAACACAGGGAGGGGTACAAAATTGAAATGAAACCTAAATCAATCTAATCCTACGCTAAATAAATCCCAAAACAGGGGAAGGGAATCAGGGATGGAATATATACAGGGAGGAGGGAAGGATTCAATGGAGGGTAGGGAGAAAGAACACAGGGAGGGGTAAAAATTAAAAATAACACCTAAATCTATCTAATCTAAATAAATGAAACTATGGAGGTAAATGTGTGGAAATGGGTGAAATAGGAGGAGGATGGCAATGGATTAGGAGGAACACAAACTTCTGAGAGACGGAGACTTCTGAAAACGCCGCTGACAGGATCAGTGGCTAGCTCAGAAGGAGTTGGAAGGGGGGGAGGGCAATGAATTTTGTTACTTGCTGTGCCCGCCTTACCACAAGCCCCATTCGCTCCATGCAGCCTAGCCCGTGGCCAATCGCAGACTGCGAAGCCAGTGGTCTGAGGAAAAGAGGGATGGTGATTGGGCAGGCTGGCTTCTAGTCCCATCCAAATGCAGCTGAACTGTTTGTGGTTTCGACCGTTCGGATCAGCCGTCCGAACGGGCCGAACACTGAACCCCCAAACCGCGTTCGCACATCCCTACTGCACATGCATACTTCTGGTGTCCTCCTCCACTCTCCCATCTGCCAGTTATACAACCACATGCACAGTGCTGTATTCCTGGAAGAAGCGGATGGGCAGATGAGGGCTCCGTGCTTCACAGGGTCCTTAGCTGCCTGTCTCACTTTCCTGTTTCTTCCACCCTCTTCTCTTTAGCATGGATTAGAGGATGAATAAAGCTCAGGTCAGCAAGGCAGGTATGGTAGGGTCTGGGGTCCATTAAAGGATAGTGCTTTAGATAGCTACTTTGCTCACCTTACCTTCAGGTTGGTCCTGACCACTTTAATAACCTGTAAATTTACTGGTTATTAAGCTGTAAACTGACCATGACACCACTTTCAGAGCCACTGAGAGAAAGACAAACTAAAATTACTTATATAGCTGCTGAATAACAGGAGCAGTCCTTGGCCCTTGGACTCCACCCTCATGTGTGCGGTGGGGGAGGGGGTGCCCATGCAAACGCCACCCGTGGTGGTGGTGGAGTCAGGTGTCTGTGGGAACGACGCCCGTGGTGGGTAGGTGTATGTGCACGCTCCCGCACTCCACCCATCTCCACCCATCACCCATGCATGGAGGCATTGGGGGAAATGGTGGTGCCTCCATGCATGAAGATGGGTGTGCACCCGTGGGAATGGCCGCACACCCACCATTGCCCACTGCGGGCGCATGCCCATCCTCCCACCCACCGCAGTCTATTTATTTATTATATTTATTTAATAAAATAAATAAATATTTGAAAAGGGCCCTTGTCATGGAAAAAGACAAGTGAAGTGAGTAATTTTTGTGAGTAATGATTACACACACTTTTTTGTCAACAGCTAGTCAAAGGAAATGTCAAAGACATTTCTCCATATTATTTCTTTGCATTATTATATTTTGTCACGGTACTATTTGAAATTATGCAGATAAGTTTTATTAAACCTGGATGCTAGAAAAATAGACTTAATTCTCTTACTGTGTAGGATCAACATAAAATAGGTATGCATTATTCTAACAAAACTGAAAAGATGTTGAAAAAAAAATCTCTTTATATTGACTCCCCTGCCAGCTTCCACCCCACCCTGTCACTAATCTTCCCTTTTTAGGGAGCCTCTGGGGAGGGGGGGGGGAGGGGGACCCTCCGAGGCCCAGGAGACAGGCAGCCCTCTTTCCGGGTGCTGGGATGCTGCGGTGCCCAAGAAACTGGAAGTGTGCTTGCGTTCAGTGCACCTGGGCAGAGCCCTGGCAGCACGGGTCGCAGCCGGGGGTGGGGCCACTAGGCCATAGCTACAAAAGTCCCAGTGGGGCTCTAATCTTTGGAGAGACTGCCCCCACGTTGGTGACAGAGATACACACACAGAGAGAGCAAGGGTGTGAGTGAAAACGTGGGTGTGTGCATGTGTGTAAGTCTGGTGTTAGGTAAGCACACTATATCCTTACTAATCACCCCCCTCCTGCACTATAGAGTGACCTTCCTTGGGCCCGCAGTTTGTGTGTATGATTACCTCCCATTTTGATCCCTGGCCCCCCGAGTCCTCCACCAGGGTCCTTGCGAGAGCATTTCCTCCCCTATCCCTGGGCTCCTGGGTGGAGAGTGTGTGTGTGGTGTGGGGACTGCACCCCAGACAGGGGGCTGTGCCTCCTCTCTCTTCCCCTGTGATGATCTGGGTTGCCTCCTTGTACGAGGAAAGCCCCTTTAAGATCGTGAGGGGCCATACGTACAACAGGGCAAATCAAAGAGGGAGAGGAGGGGGACTCTGGTGCCCCGGCGAGTCTAAGCATGTGTATCTGGGTGCGTGGCCTTCCACCCACCCCCCTTTGTGAGTGAGGTTGTACAGAGATTTGGAATGAAGTGTTGTCAGTATGCTTGTGATGCCCAACTCTATCTCTCTCTTTCATCTGACCCAGGTTCTGCAATCTTGGTGCTTACCCAGTGCCTGACTGCTGTTGGGGACTGGATTCAGGTGAAGTGAATGTGATTGAAGCTGAGTCCAGACAAGACCGCAGTGATGAGGTTGGCCAGCCATGTGACTTGGGAGTCATAGGGACCCTATTATTGATGGAGTCCCACCTCCTTTGGTTACTCAGGTTTGAGGCCTTCGGGTCCTCTTGGATCCATTGCTATTCCTGGATTGTCAGTTTGCAGCGATGGCCAGGAGTGCTCGTTCCTGACTGGGAGGACCCAGAGGATGGTGGTGGATGGTAGCTTGTCATCCCCTTGGGGGCTCATTCGTGGGGTCCTGCAAGGGTCTTTCTTGGTTGGGGGGGCTTTCAGACCGGCAGCACCCCGTGAATATCCTGGCTGCATATTCCCTCCCAAAGCCAAAATATGCACGGGGGTGGGGGGAGGAGGTCTGTAAGTGGCCTTAGAGCTAGAGTAAAAGAGCTGGAAGCCTTGGAGTCAGGCAGTGAAGCGTCAGGCAGTGAAGAAGAAAGAAAAGGCTTAATGGTAGAGGAGATACTACTACAGGAGATAATTGTAAAAGAAAACAAGGAGTAGCTGAAGGGGGCTAAAGACAAGGAAACAGAAACTGGTAACTTTACTCCTGAGGTGGGTTACCAGGTACCAGTGAAAAAAGCTGAAGATATGACAGAAGAAGAATTTAAGGAAGTGATAAAAAGGGCATGGAGAATGGTGCAGTTAAAGTCCTAAGGGAAAAGAAGCTGGAATTAGCTGTGACTGTTACAAACAGCTAATTACAACAGCTGCAGGAAGAAACTGGGCTCTGCAAGCTAGTAGCTAGTTAGCAGAGTGGTAATAATTACAGTCAGGCAGAAGCAAGCTTGCTCTTTACTTAGAAAAGCCAGAGGGGCTTGGGAAGGAGATAGCCTCTTCGAAGGGGAGGGGAACCATGGCCATGACATGGCATGGCAATGTCAAAAGACTACAGGAAGCCTAAAAGAAAGTGCAAATGACAGCCCTTGGAAATGCTATGTTATGTTTAAGCTGCAATTGTAATTTGAATTATGTTGTGATTAGGATTATGTTGCAGGAAAAGTCCTGCTGTAAGGGTCCCAGGGCTGGGAGGTATTGAGAAAAGGGTGGGCCTGCCTCCCACCCCAGTATGGGGAAATGGTAAAGAAACTGCAGGAAGCTTTAGTTACTTAAGTATAACTACCATATTCAAGGTTGAAGATAACCTAAATAATGAACCAAGTATAATGGCTGAAGGAAGCTATAATGGATTGAAGGTAATCCTATGTTGTGAAGCCTGGCAGGGAAGGCCCGCAGGCTATCAAGTAAGCTACTAAAGATTGTGTGCTGGAAGGAGGATGCCTCCCTGGCGAGGAGTTTATACTGTAAATAAGCTGAAGGGAGATTATACCTGAAGACCTGTGCATCAGGTGGAGGATTCCTCCCCAATAGGATAAATTCATGGCCATACAACCCCTGGGAAGAGGAGGATACTATGGTGGCTGACCATTGACCTGACTAAGTCTTGAGGGTCCCGAGGGGGGGAGTGTCTGGAGAGGAATGGGCGGGCTGACCTCCCAACCCCATGAGGGGTACACTGAGACTGTAAGCAGGGTGCAGGATTATCTCCCCTGCAGGAGATCAATGAGCTGAAGGAAGCGCTACTATTTGTCAGCCAACCGCGGCGGCACCGAGGCCAGAGACGCCCCCTGAGATGGGTTGGGGTCCCGCTTGGAACCTTGGAGTCTGAGTGCCCGGGGGAGAGCCCCAATGTCCCCCCCCACCAGACCACGAGGAACCCCTATCCCAGCCACGAACCTCAGCACAGGAAAAACCCCAGCAGCAGGTATGGGAAGCAGAAAGCCAGCAGAAGCAATCAGCAGTAGGGGTGGGGCCCGCACCTGTGTGGTGCTCTGCAAGGCTCTTGGAGCAACGAGGAAGGAAAGAGGGGCTTAGGGAATAAAAGGTAATGAGTGCCTAGTCTCCTTGCCGGTAATCAGTCTGAGAGGCTGGCCCTACTGTGTGACAGCTAACTTGTTTGCTATTGTGCTACTTGTGTTTAATCCCTATTTCCTTCCTGTGTGGAGAGTAGAAGTGTTTTGCCCTCATTGTTTCCCTTTCTTTACCTGAGTGACTGGTGAAAACTGAGTGTGTGGAGTATGTTGCCTCCCCCCTTCCTGGGATTATTGCTTACGGTGGACCATGAAAGTCCTGCCATTGCCCTTTGCTCCCAGGACCCCTTTACCTACCTACCTTTCACCCTCCACAGCACTATTCTTCTCTCTCCCCACCTAACCGTGAGTGTTTGTGCTAGACTGTACCTACCCCTTTGCCAGTAGTTTTTGAGAGCTCTGATCCTTATGATGATAGAGGTCTGCCTTCTGTGAAGTCATTAGGTCGTAATTCTATCCTGAAGGAATCTTTACCCCATGTGCAACTTATCAGAGTCTTCAGGAGCGTGTGTTTGGCTTGGACCCCTGTTCCTTTCCTTATATTCCCCTTCCCACTGACACTATTAAAATGGGGATTGATGGAAATCCTACAAGAGTGTAAACTAAGTGGAGGATTACCTCCTCGGTAAGGAAAGCCTAAACAGAAAGGCATGGATGTTGTGGAAAATCCCACCACCGGACAAATAGAATGAATGAGGGTTAAAGATAAGCCTAATTTGTGATGCCTGGCAGGGGAGGCCCGCAGACTATTAAATAATGTACCCTAGATTGTGCGCTAGGGGGAGGATTACCTCCCTGGCAGGGACATAAATGTAGAAACTAGGAGCTGATGGTAGCTCTATGGAAATGTAGTGGACATGAGTCAAAGGAGATTCTAAGTAGTACCTGGTGGTATGGGCCTGACTGTTAAGGGTTGACAAGGAGGCCAGGAGGGCGATAAAGTCCTAGTTGGGGTATTAGACTCCTAGAAATAATTGTGATGTGTATCTGGGAAATGATATGTAATTGTGGATGAGGATTTAGTAAGACAGTCCTATCTGCGATAAGGACCATCTCTTTTGAAAGGCAGAGGTGTGTGGCAGAGTGGTGCCACAATAAGATGATATACCAGCAAGATGGTGTCTAGAGGAGAGAGTACCTAAAATGGTCACCTCCAGGAAGTGGAAGTTAGTGGATGTGGCTAACAGTATAAAGTAAGAGGAAGCAGGAAGTAGAGGACAGCTTGCTCTGGACTGCGAGAGGGAGAACACCTCTGCAGTCTGCTCTCCGTCAGAGAGGAGTAAACCCGGAGGATCTCAAGGAAGGTGCCTTGAAAAGAGCCTGGATGCGAGTTGGAGACAGCTAGTCAATGGTCTGTTGTCTGGCTAGCCTTATGTGATGGACTGTACGTTTGGATGAGACTGGCCAGAGGCTTGGTGCCTGGCCTATGGACTGTGTTATAAATAAACTGTTATAGAGCTGGACAGAGTGATACCCTCCCTTGGGCCTAATCCTGAGAACACTTACCCCATGTTAAAGTGGGTACCTGTTACAATGTGTTCAATGTGTTCAATATATATGAAGGCGCGTAATACACATCCCCCCAAAATCGGTGATCGCCAATTACCATTGTTATTATACATGGACGACACCGTATTAATTTCTCAAACTCTGGTGTGGATGAGACGCATGATGTCAGCATTCGGAGAGTATTGCCAGGCTGAGCTTTTGGCAATAAATTTTGCCAAAACCAAGGTGTTAGTTGCGGGCCATAGAAGAGCCCAAAAAAGCCACCGTTGGGTCATACGGGACAATCCGATAGAGCAGGTACAGGTATTTAAATACCTTGGTGTGATATTTTCTGCCAGCGGAGGCTGGAAGGCCCATTTTGAAGCTGCCCGAGGACAGGCCAAGAAATCCATAGTAGCCATTACTAAATTCTTTTTTGACCGGGGGGGGGAGTTGGTTCCCCTGGCTTTGCGACTTTTTAGAGCAAAAGTGATTGGCCAGCTCTTGTATGCGTTCCCGATCTGGGGTCCGATGTTCTTTACCAACTTGGAGAGCCTGCAGAATATGTTCCTGCGGACGATTCTGGGTGCGCCTTGGGGCACTCCACAAGTAATTCTTAGAGCAGAGACACTTGGAGTACCCCTTAAAGTATATGCTATGCAGGCATTCCTAAATTATTGGGTCAGGAAGGTGCTATTCTCTTGCCCCAATGATTTGTTAGTGAATGCTGCCATCTCTGCAGGACTTGGGGCTAGTTGGATGGAAAGAACTAAGAGCAAGATCTCAAAGCTAGGGTTTTCTTTTGCGAACCTGGAAGCCCTGGGTTGGGTGACATGCAAAAATGTAATCAAAAGATGGATATGGGATCAGTCTGCCCAAGCTGAAAATGCCTTGAGAGAGGCACAGAAGGTGACACCTCATTACATCCCCTATTCTCCACTGATGCCTGGTCCCTATTATCTTTTTGAATGGCAGGATGCTAATTGCCGCTTAGCTTTTTTTCGGATGAGGGCAAATGTTTTTCCCTCTGCAGTTTTGGAGGGGCGTTATGTGGGGACTCCATGGGCCCGATGGGTATGCCCCATGTGCCACTTGGGGGAGGTAGATACCCCCCAGCACATAATCCTGCATTGCCAAGCCTTTGATGGGCCTAGATATAAGTATTTGTGGGGACACCATATGGACAATGGCCCCCCCTGGGAGTGTTTTATGGAGGTTACTTACTCCAATTGATTCGGACCTATCCAGGGCGGTGGCTAAATTTTGTTGGGCAGTTATCCGGATTAGGTGTTTAAATTCTGATTTCTAACAAAAAAAACCCGGATAGCTCAGAGAGCGACAGCGGGAGGTACAGAAACTTAAGACGGCAAGAAGGACGGCTGAATTAATTGTGTATAGACATGGTCTTAATTTATATTTTAGTTTTTATTGTAAATAAGAGTTATGAATTGTATTATTATTAATTGCTATTTAATTGCTTTATTTGTGTGTAATTGTTATGGCTCCGGCTAAACAATAAATATTTACCATTACCATTACCAGAGGTATTTTCAGTTAAATTTGGAGCCCTGGTATATCCTGGTACCTGGGATTCCCCCTACCTCCCATCCCCTTTCCATACATTTTTATATACATTTCTGGAAATCATACTGGTACTATATTTACAGTTACACACACACATTCATGCATTTATTATTTTACTACTCATGTTTTAATGTATGCTAAGAGAAAATTCTTGTAGGTTTTGGGGGGCCCTCTGAGTTTGGGGGCCAGTCACAATTATATCCTCTATTCCCCCTCACCTCTTGTCAGGCCAAATATCTACATTACTATTAACATGTTTTCTGATGCACATTAAAATCACATTCTTTATCTGTACTTAACTACACTACCTACCTGTGTTGTTTGAAAAACCCAGTCTGGTTGTAAACAGTGTTTATTGCAATGGAGTGATTATTGCCACAGATGAACCTTCTGTGGTTTGAGGATGTTTGAGGATTCTCTCTTCTCCTCTTGCAGATATGTTTGTACACCTGCACTTATAGAAGAATAACAGTCTTAGAAATATTTACCTTCTTCTTCTCTTTAATAGAGTCCATAGAAGGACTGAATTACAATCCTGCTATGGTGTCAAGAGAATGATAACAACCCAGTGATCAGAGACCCATCTTCCCTGGGCCTGTGCAAGTGGTAAACTTACTTATTCACAGGTAATGCTTCTGAAATTATTTATTTATTTTATTTATTTATTAAAATATCCTGCCTCTTCTGCTCCCAGGAGCTCAAGGTGACTAACAATAAAGATACAGAATACAAAAATACATCAGTAAAAATAGATTAAAATACTGCATTAAAATTCCACTAAAACTGCAGGGAATAATCAGCCTCCACCACCCTAACCCATTCCACCCACCCATCCATCTCTCTCACCAAATACCTGGTGGAACAGCCAGGTCTTGAATCTTTGACGAAAGGAAGGGAGGTCTGGAGCCAACCGATAGGGGAGTGAATGTCATTTTCGTTATTACAATAATGATAATGAAAATTGTGGAGGAGGCGGCAGATGGGCAAATGGGAGCAGCGGTGCAGCTTTGACAGCAGAGACACCTGGAGTGGAGCGGGACCCGAGACTGAGGTAGGCCAGGGGAATATTAGAGCGCAGACGCAGGAGGCGAGTGAGGAGGCAGCAGATGGGTGAGTGAGACCAGCGGCGCAGATTTGACAGCAAAGACACCTGGAGCAGAGAACTGCACATGTGCGAAAGAGCATAGTCGCACTTCCCTGGGCTCCTCTCCTCACGCTGAGAAAAAGCCTCTAAAAAAGAAGAAAACCAACTCCAAAATAACTCAAAAGGTACGGGAGGATGGGGAAATCAAAGGGGGCTCAGGAAAATAAACCTGGGTCTGCCAGAATTGATAAATTGTTTCAAACAAAACCCCCCCCCCCCCTCAGAGAGCTGAAAACGGAGCCAAAATGGCCACCGCAACTTTTTCAGCAGGGGAAGAGCCTCGTGCAGAAGGCAGAGGCTCAGAGACAGAAAGAGAGGACAGGATTTTTGCCATCCTCTCTGAAATAAAAGCAGGCATGGCTGCTGCAGAGGCTGCAAGGGAGAGTCAGATGGCTGAAATAATCAAGCTGCAGCAATCAGACATACAAAATAAGAAAAAGACTGAAGCCCTGACCAAAAAAGTAAATGCAGCTGAGACTAGGATTTCAACACTGGAGGACAACACACTAAAAACACAGGACCAGCAAAGTAAGATGATGGACTTAATAAAAACCTTAGAGACCAGATGCGAGGATCAGGAGAACAGGGCGAGGAGGTCTAATTTAAGGCTGGTGGGCATCCCCGAAAATTGGGAAGGAAGAGACACAATATCCTTGATATGGAAAGTGCTAGAATCCACCTTCCCAGGAGAGCCCAACCTGCACAAACCAAACATAGAAAGAGCTCATAGAGCCAACAGACCCAAGCCCAGCGATGAGGAACCCCCGAGAGCCATAATCATGAAATTTATGGACTACCAACAAAAAGAAAAAAAATTGAGACTGGCCAGGGGAAATAAATCCCTGGAATACCAGGGAAGAAAAATCAAATTCTTCCCAGATTACGCAGGAGAAACTATGAATAAAAGAAGGAGGTGGGCCAAATATTTCACTGAACTAAACCAAAAAGACTTAAAACCACAATTATGGTTTCCAGCAAGGATGACCATCCTTTGGAATGGGAAAAGAAAAATATTTCTAGAACCTAACGAACTAGAAGGATTCCTGTACAAACAAGCAAGAGAACAGGAAGAAAACACCTGAGTTAAGAAATTGTCTCTGAATATGTTGTTTAAGTAAATGTTACTGAATATGATGTTTATTAATAACAGTTGTATGACTTAACTATAAAGAGTTGGTTTGAACAGAAAGTTTTAGTTTAAGAATAAGGTAAAAGAGGTTGAAATAGAGGAAAATGGAAAGCACTGGAAGGGCAGAAAAGCCCAGGAAAAGGCAGAGGGGAGGGAGAGGAGCTGAGTGGAGATATACAGGCAATGTGCCAGGAATGGAGTAAATACAGATATACAGTTCTCAATAAGTTAAAGGTTAATTTGGAGTATATCAATGTATATAGTTGGTTTAACAACAAAAAGGTTCAGGAGAAATCAATAAACCTACAGATAGGAGGGAAAAAGGTGCTCAAAGTGGAAAAACAAAATAGAAAAACATGGTAGAAACTATAAAAGTAATGTCCCTGAATGTAAAGGGACTGAATGAGGTTATAAAAAGAAGAAGAAGAATGAAAGAGATCAGAGAAATAGGGGCTGATGTGTGCTTCTTGCAAGAGACACACTTCAAAGAAAAAGACAGCTTGAGATTTAAAAACAAATATTTTGGGGAAATTTACCAGGCTTGCAATAAATTGAAGAAAAAAGCTGGGGTCCTAATTGGGATAAGGGCAAATAAGGTATTCAATTTAGAGAAAACATATAAGGATGAACAAGGCAGATTGTTAATTTTAGTTGGCGAACTAGAGGGCAAGACTACGACATTGGTCAATATATATGCACCAAACGAGGGAGTATATGAATTTATCAGAAAAACACTACCAATAATAGAGAAATATACAAAGGGTACTTTAATAATACAAGGGGACCTAAATGCGAGCTGGTCAGAAAAAGATCACTCTAAAAACAAACCACCTGGAAAATGGCAACGCAACCTGGAAAGCTTGCTGAATGTAAATGGATTAATAGATATATGGAGACACTTAAACCAAACAGAAAGAGATTATACCTTTTATTCCACAGTACACAATACATACACTAGAATTGACTACTCCTTTGTGAGTAAAACAGACATACAAAAATGTAAAACATGTACAATCAAAACCAATGTCATTTCAGATCATGACTCAGTAGTTACAGAAATACAATGGGCAGATACACCAAAAACCACACGAAACAATACATGGCAACTGTCCAGGGGTTGGCTAAAAAACAAATTTTTCTTAGAGCAGACTCAAGAAGCTCTTAAGAGTTATTTCGAACTCAATGAGGGCAGCGTTGACTCACAAGCCACAATGTGGGAAGCCGCAAAAGCGGTAATCAGAGGAAAATTAATAGCTTTAAAATCAAAATTGTGTAAACAAAACAGGGAATATCTGAAGGAATTACATCGAGAACTAAAGGCAATAGAAACAATTAATAAAATTGACCCCACGAAACAGAGAGCAAAAAAAATTATAGAAATAAAAGAACAAATCAATCTAAAAGAAATAGAAAAAACTACAGCACAACTGAAACAAATTAAAGGATTTTATTTTGCACATAGTAACAAACCAGGGAAAACATTGGCAAGATTAGTTAAAAGAAGAAATAAAAAGTCCCATATAGCCACACTTCAGATAGATGGCAATACTAAAATATACAAAGATGAGGAGATCCAACAGGAATTCTTTAAGTTTTATCAGGCATTGTATTCCTCATCGAATCCAGACCCTAAAAAAATAACAGAATTTTTAAATAAATACAAGTTACCCAAATTAAACATTGATCAAATTAAATACCTAAATAACCCCATTCAAACAAAAGAAATTATAGACGTAATCAAGAACTTATCAAATAATAAAGCAGCGGGGCCTGATGGATTCCCCGCAGAATTCTATAAAAAAACTGTAGCACTAGTGAGCCCCCAGCTAACAAACACTTACAATGATGGTTTCCATGTGTATGTGTTATGACAAACAAAAATCTACCTGAAGACCAGAGAACATATTTATTTTATCATTATGTATAATCAAAATAGAACTTACCTGAACCCAAAAGACAAAGTGAATACATTTAAAAAATTGTAACCACAGTTAATTGTTTACAAGTTTATGTATATTGTTATTTAAAATAAAAGTTTATAATTTATTTATTTTTTTTTTATTTTTTTAAAAACGACACCTGGAGCAGAGTGGGACCCAAGCCCGAGGCAGGCCAGGGGGATATTAGAGCGCAGATGCTGGAGGTGTGCGCTGGGGCAGCGCGCCTAAGGGCTGTGTGTGCAAGGGCGCGCCCTTGTGCATGCGGCCTTAGGAGCTGGTGGGGCCTATACAAGTTTTTGTCCCGATTGGTTAGTGGGGATGGCAACTAAACCAAGAAGGAAAGTCCAGGGGTCAGGGTTGGAAAGTCCAGGGGTCAAGCAGTGGAAATTGAAGAATTTCTTTCTGGTCCCAGCCGATAAGGTACCACAGGGGGAAGTTGAAGTAGAGGAGGAGCCGACTGGTGTAAATATCCCCCTAACCAATAGATTTACGGTTTTACACCAATATGCCATGGAAGTTGGGGAAGGCATTAGTAGCCCGCGGAAGAAGAAATGCGGAGGAGCTTGTAAAAGATGGTTGTGGGGTGTGGAATGTCTGCCGCTGGGACTTGCTCTTGGCCACACCTACTTCTAAGGCTCCCCCGGGTCTACCAAGTTCACCAGAAAAAAGGGATAATTGGATGCAATTATTGGTCGAGCAAACAACTCTTATTGGCAGGACTTTAGAACATATTTTTGCTCAATTGTGCATGCTAACTCATCTCGGGGAAGGAAAGAGTGAGAAGGTGGGAAAATTCCTCCCTTATCCTATGTGCCAACTCATGAGATCAGTCGTGGGAAGGGTGATAAATTAAGGGGCAAAATTTTAAACTATGAAGGGGAAAGTGGCAATGTGTGGAAATCAATAGGTGGGTATATGGGAGGGCCTGCAAGGGAGATAGGAGGGCAGGGAGCAAACTTTTGTCACTGCAGGAATGAGGTTGCTTTTACAATTTATCTGCACCACTTGGGGGTTCTTCCTCAGTGGTCCTCCCTAATTTTAGTTGCTAGACATCTGCAGGATTTGTTTCATATTCACTGTCAACCAAAAGATATTAAGGGCATAAGGGTTCTGCAGAAGAACAGAGGTTTTTTTAAGGCGGTAATTTCCTTCCGGAATAGTTATCTGCCTGAATGGATATGGGAAGCCTGTAACTTTTTATCTGACAATAGGATTTATATTTCTAAAATCTATATAAATAGGGAGCTGCTAAAATTATGTAGAGCTCAGTCAAGTGATAAAGACGATCACCAAGTAGGTCCATCCTTGGATAGACAACAGGAAGAGCCACCCAAAGTTCAATTACCCATGGACATGGAGGCATGGAACCCCTTCCCCCTTATGCAGCGGATAAGTCAGAGGGAGGGAGGATAATGGAAGATATGGAAGTTGGGGAAAGTCTTATAATGAAGAGTAGCCCCAAAAAGAGAGAGGATGTGACATTAATAAATTTTAAGGAGAGGAATGATAAGGATCAGGGTAGGGCCAAGGAGGTGAAGGTAGGGAAGGAGGGTGCCAGCACTGAATATGAGGTGGTAGATTTATGTACCCAAGGGGTTAGGTGGTCAAAAGGGATACCCTTTGGAGGTTGAGGCAAAGGTGACCCAGATGAAGACTGCAGAAGGGGCCCAAATTAAAGTAGATAGACCAGAGGGAGATAGTGAGATAGCGCCCCTTTTTATAGGTAACCCGGGAACCAGTTGCCCAGGGGTGACGAGTGCGAATTGGATTAGGTACCAGGAGCTAAGTGATTGGGAGTTAGGTGACATAGATGAACCTACGGGCTCAGGGGCAGGAAACATGAGGGATAAGGAAGTTTGCCATCTAAATGTGACTTCATCGATACAGGGTAAGGGGAAAGAGATTGACTCAGGAGGTGGGGGCTAGAGAAACAGAAGGAGTCTGAAGGTTCCCCAGTATTAGGGGACTCAGAGGACTATTTAGTGGCAGAACCTAAAACCAAGATAGATTGACTTACGGGGTGCGGAGTTTCCCTAGGCCTGAATGTTTTTCATGGAACGCAGCGGGATGAAACTCCAGATCCCGTGAACCTGGGTGTATCGCCTTTAATGTAATCTTGTTACAGGAAACATGGAGTTTGGAGGTACCAACTTTACCGGGGTATGAGGCCTTTTGGAAGAAGGTGGTTAAGCAACTATCTAGAGACAGACCCAGTGGAGGAGTTGCCTGTTTAGTAGACAACTCTTTGAAGGTGAAAAGGGTACCCCTATCAGAAGCTTCCTTTTTTGCTTATGGATGTGTACTACAGGGGGACTTGAAGATACTGGTGGTTGCCTCCATGTATATTCCCCCAGCTAGTGCCACTGGGTATGAGGATAGGGTCTGGCTTGAGTTATCATCTTGGCTAGAATTAGTCCAAGGGTTGTACCCTGATGCACCCCTATTAGTGGTGGGGGATTTTAATATGAGGATGGGCATGAACAATCTACAACTCATTCAATATGGGGGATATTGGTTAAATGAGGATTACTCACCCTTAGGTGATTGGAGGGCAAAGGATCGTGGGCTGAATCAAAATGGTCTTCAGTTTGCCAAACTATTATATGGACAGGATCTGTATGCATTGAATGGTCGGGACTGGGGGGACTACCCTGGGGGAATGTACATTTATATCTGAGAGAGGCTCTAGTACCGTGGATTATATAATTATAATGGCCTCCATGATCTCCTTGATTAGGGATTTTTTTGTAGAGGCCTGCCAGAAAGCAATCATATGACTCTTACTTTGTATTTAATCGGGCCCACTTTTAGGAAGGAGCACAAGAACGGCATGATTGAAGTACCCGCCGAATCAGTCCTACGTGCGAAGGAAGTGGGGGATGCCGTTGGAGGAGGAACTGATAGCTGAGCTCCAATCTCCAATTGGAGAGCAATTTGCGAGGGAGTTGGGGAAGACACAAGCCCGTAAGGAGCTAATAGAATGTTATCAACTTTTAGTATGTTGGCTTAGACCATTGTTAACAGCAAGGAATGTAGAAAGGCATCAGGTATTGAGGGGGCAGGGGGAGCGGCCCTCATGGTTCGATAGAGAATGCCGGAAGAATTGTTCTATTTTGAGACGCCTCTACTGGAAATACAGGAATTCTAATAGGATCGAAGACAGGTATGAATTAGCGAGTAGAAGGCAGGCCTATAAAGCTTTGTTAAAAGAGATAAACATTATAGACAAGCTTGGGAAATACTGAGAGAGGCTGCCATGGATCCAAACTCGCTTACATTTTGATAGTTGGTGAGAGGCAGGCTGTCAGTGTGAAGGGGGTTCTTGGCCAGCCCGCAGTGAAAGTTAAGAAATGGGAGGACCACTTTAGGGTCCTGTTCGCTGCTGTGGGTCATGGGGCAAGCCCAACTGTAGCACTGTCCCTTCAGTCCCACAATGAGTGGGAACCGGTGTCACCAGATTTAATATGTGATTTAATTGGTACACTGAAAGGGCGAAAAGTCCCTGGTGCCGATTTTATCCCTCCCAGAATTTCTGAAAGTCTCAAGAGAGTGGTGGGCTCCAATATTGGCCTCCCTCTTCACGTGGATTAATATGTCTGGTAAGATCCCTCAGGATTGGTGGGAGGCCATTGTATTGTCTATCTATAAGAAGGGGGTCTGACTGACTCGCAGAATTATAGACCCATCAGCCTTCTTAGTATAGTGGGGAAACTTTAAGCGAAGTTTCTACTACTAAAACTGAAAGGCTGGATGGTGGAGAAGAGAATTCTAGGGACAGAGCAGATTGATTTTAGAGAGGGGATATCGGCATATGATCACTGTTTTTAATTAATGCATCTGATCCAGAAACATGTTCATTCTCACCAGGTGTTGTATGCAGCGTTTGTGGATCTCAGAGCTGCTTTCGATCTGGTACCAAGGGGGAGGCTGTGGCAGAAGCTGGTCTCCCTTGGCATTGATAGGAGATTATTGTTTCTAATATAAGTGGTCTTTATAGGGAGACCGCCATAAGACTTAGATTAAATAAACAAGGAGAACTGTCAGAGAAAATTAGAACAGAACGTGTGGTCAAACAAGGGTGTGTTCTGGGTCCGTCGCTGTTCACTATTTATCTGAATGACCTGGTGAAGGTGCTTTTGGAAGATGGATGTCATCCCCCTTTAATGGGAGATTTGGAAATTCCATGTTTGTATGAAGATGACACGGTGCTCCTTTCCCGAACGCAAGTAGGTCTAAGGCGGGTCTTAGAGACATTTGGAAACTATTTGTAGGGAAAACCTTTTGGAGATCAATTACGATAAAACTAAAGTGGTGGTTTTTGCCTGCAGGAAACAGACCCACAAGGGGCAGCTTGGAAACCAGGATTTAGAGCAAGTGAGAGTCTATAAGTACTTAGGGCTATTATATCAGGCAAATGGGGACTGCTCAATCCAAATGAAAGCCATTCGGGACAAAGCAAAGTAATTGAAAAAAGTACTACTTGCCTTTTTTAGATCTCACGGGGGGCACCTGATTGGGCCAGGTATAAAAATATTTTTGCAAAAAAATGTTCCAGTACTGTTATATGGGGCTCCTTTTTGGGCGTTGGAGAGATGTAAAAAATTGGAAGATCTATAAACTGGTTTTCTGTGACTTTCGTTAGCAGCTCCTCTGGGACCAAGGAATCAAACTATTATAATGGAATGTGGATTAAGTACTCTCCAGGAGAGGATATGGGCTGGAGCTATTACATATTGGTTAAAATTAAAGTTCAATAAGGCTGCGCCATTATCTCTGGCAGTGTTAAAAGACAGAAGTCCTAATATTTGGTTGACTTTAGTGACTCCCACAGGTGAGTCATCAACATCTCGTGGTCAACTGTATCAAAAGCAGCCAACAGATCTAATAGAATCAGCAGGGTCAATCGACCCCAATCCAAATCAATCAATCAATCAACCTTTAATTTGTACCCCGCACTCTCTCGCCTACAGCTACTCAAGGCGGCATACAGAAAAGGAAGAAATACAAAACAGCAATACAAAATCAATGCCAAACACACTGGCCAAAAATATCAATTACAACTTATTCAAAACATATTCAAAAACACTGAATTTTCTGAAATATTTACACTGGGACTATTCATGAGTAGGAATCCTCATAAGATGTTTTTAGGATTGAGGTTTATGTACCCAACTCAAGATATATGCATGCACCAAGTATAGGTTCCATGTGCGTACAACGTGCATCACATATGCACCAATTGCAGGATGTACACGCATACCATGGGCTTGGTGCACATGCATCCTGCGCTTGGTGCATCCAGTGCGTGGTTGGTGCATGAGTGTACCTCGGATTGTACCCTATGTTTGTAAGTCAACCTTTCAACTGCACTTCCAGTTACTTAGGAAAAAGTTAGATTGACAGCTTGCCTCTTTTAATAGCAGTATTTGTGTTACATTGAGAATATGAAAAAAAAGTAAGTCAATAAAAAAGAAATAAATATTAGCAAAAAGCCTGTCCCA
Organism: Sphenodon punctatus; assembly: GCA_003113815.1. Lineage (NCBI taxonomy): Eukaryota > Metazoa > Chordata > Lepidosauria > Sphenodontia > Sphenodontidae > Sphenodon > Sphenodon punctatus. Next base: position 415,418 of record QEPC01012577.1, on the reverse strand, counting down.
AGCAAGAAACGGGCTGATTATCTATTGCAAAGTCCTGCAAAGTATGGTCATCACATTGGATTATTAACTCTCTTTCCAAGAGCTTGAATATGTAGCAGCCAGCATGAAATATTGTGATACTCTCAGTGATGTTAGTACTGTAGACCCTGTACAGAGAATTGGTATGACATGGGCAACACTTCAAGTCAAGTAATATTCGAAAATACCTTATAGGTAAGTTAACAAAACGCATTAGGATTTTCCAATTAACCTTTTAAGAGTTCAGACAGAAAAATTGATTAATTATCTAATTTCATCTCTTATGGCTACTTCCCCATGTAATTTATACTGATTTATATTCTTGGACTTTAAGTGACACCTAAATTAGACAAGAGAGACTCTAAGGAGCCACTTTAATTAATTCTTTCTAACTACCAATACAATGTGATCACAAGTACAGTTTAGTTTAGCTAAGTGGTTAATAGGCCACACTTTAGTATTCAGTTTAATTAAAGCTTGTCTGACTGTCTCATGGATGAACGCTTAGACTCAAACTCTATTATTGGGAGACGGTAGTCTCTCTGTAGTTATAGCTTCAAACCTGCTCCCATTAAATTAAATGAGAGTCTTGCTCTTGATTTTAAAGTAAATAGGATCATGGTTTAAACTTGCAAAGAAGTTTCATTGTAAAATCCAGGGGTGGGGAAACCTCTGGCATGCACACCACCTCAAGTCTGCCAAATTTGTTCTGGTCTGCAGAACAATCTGTAGGCTGGCGAAGGGGCTGGGGAGGGAAAGGAAGGCCACGGCCACTGGAGTGGCAGAGGCGGGGTGTGCTGGGATGCAATGGGCAGGTCCTATCTGAGGTGGGGGAAAGAAAAATAAGGATAAAAGGGGATGGAGCCTGGCAGACCCACCAGAGCATTTTAGGTGCAATCCTCACCCACTGAAATTGATGGGAGCTGGGCTATTGAGTTCAGTGAGGACAGGATTGCATCATATGTAGGTGGCTGGGGGAAGAACCCATCACAAAGAGCATTTGGGTGGCCTTGCCAGATCCCAACTTCCTGCCCTGGTGCAACCTGGTGTGTCCTGCCTCCCAGCTTAGGTAGAAGTTCAAATATTCTTCCTCAGTGGAGAATATTAATTTTCACTCCCTGTGCTACCCCATAATGGGTGTTTTTAAAAGAGCAAGATTTGGGGTGGGGTGGGGGTCCATGGCTGCTGAGTGGCACTGCTGCAGAGCAGCCACTCAGGTGGAGTGCATGGGGAGGGATTCTAACTGGCAACTCCCAGCGTGGCTACTGTGGCAGCCGCCTAATACTCCCCCTGCCATGGACCATCATGGGGACATGCACCAGGCTGGCCTTTGAAAATGACATGTTGTAGGCATGAGCACTGGGGAAGCAGGCTCCGCAGCACTGGCGGCCAGTTCCTGTGACTGGTAGAAGCCGTGTTTCTGGCCCATGGTGCCTATGAGCGGGAGATCTGTCTGCTGGCGTGGGTGGCTGCCCTGGTTCATACATGTACAGAATTCATGGGTGCTTGTTGCCATGCACTTTTTTGGCTTCTCCCACATGGAGCACTCTGGATTTCTCGGTAATGCTCCATATGTGGTCAATGAGTGGGTTCTGTTTGGCTCACGGGAGCATACCTTCCCCTGTGCCACCTTCAGATGGGCGGTCACACGAATGGCTCCTACCTGGCCACGCGTGGTAGCACTGCATTTGAAAACACCCAATGTTAACAAATCTAGTAAATATTGAGGAGAAAATCAGGTGTCGTCTTATTACAGCTGTCATTGATAACATTTAGTGAATGTGTCTCATGTTCACGCTGATAACCCCACATATTTTTCAATTAACAGCCTATTCTTCCAGCGGATAACATAACACGGCTCCTTGCAGATTGTTTTCACAGAAGAATATATGAATCCATTGCCTTCAAGAATTCTGGAATGTGTCTCATGGAATTACAGTATGATAGAACACTTGACACTGACTTTATTTTTTTAAAAAGAGAGAGAGATATGAAAGTGTCTTCATTTACTTGGTCAGCAGGTGGCATTTGGATTCACAAAAATGTTGATATATTCTTATTCTTTATATAATCCCAGTAATGTACCTGGCACAGTACAATCAATAGTTATAAACAGGCTCCTATCCCAAGGGGTTTACAGTCTAAGAAAGACAAGGGAAAGGTGAACAGAGGGAGAGACCAGGATACATTCATTAAGTTGTGGGTGCATGTGCTTAGCTTAGTTACAGGGAAGAGAAGGTTTCTGAGGGAGGAAGGGAAGAGGAGGCAATTTCTCCTCATGATGAGCTAGGGAAAGCCTGATGGAAGTGGTAGGCTTTCAGGATGGATTTGAAGGTTGGGAGGGAATGTATCCAGTGAGAGAGTTCTAGACATGGGGGAGAGCAAGGGAGTTGTGAGCAGATGTGGGTGGGGTGGGGGCAGAGAAGGAGCGAAGCTCCCAGATAGGAGTGTGGCAGGAAACCAGTCTGGAGGGATATGGGGGAGCAAGATCACGAAGAGTCTTGACGGTGAAGACAAGGTGCGTGTGCTGAATATGTTCAGGCAGAGGGAGCTAGTGTAGGGCAGAGAGGAGGAGGCTGAACATGGTCAAAGCAATGGACAAAGTGGATGCCGTTGGCAGCAGAGTGTTGAATGGAAAGGAGAGGAGCAAGATCAGAGCAGGGGAGACAAGTGAGGAAGTTGCAATAGTCAAGGTGAGAGATGACTAGAGCATGGACTACGGTTTGGGCAGTGGAAGCAATAAGGCATGGCTGTATTTTTGCAAGATTATGTAGAGTCAAATGATTGGACTTGGCAACAGCCTGGATCTAAGGTGTAAAGAAAAGGGAGGAGTCCAAGATGAATCCCAGGCTACGTGCCTGAGGAACAGGCTGGATGGTGATACCCTCAATGGAAACTGAGAGGGAAGAGTGAGGGGAATGTTTTTGGGGAAGTTCAATCAATCAAACTTTTATTTGTATCCCGCACTCTCTCACCGATAGCGACTCGAGGCGGCTAACAAACAAAATGAAAACATACAAAATAACAATATCAGCTCAGTCAATATAATACAATAAATTAACTCTTCCATAAGTATCACCTCTCAATATTCTACCCCTACTGCCACCAGGGGAGAATCCATTGACTAACCTTACCCTCTCGCTCTCACTGGGAGGGGGGAACAGTCTCCAATCCCAACAATAATTAATAACATAATACCTCATATACATCTCTAATAATTCATAAAATTTAACATAATTCATCCCTTCAATATTCAATCCCCAATACAACAACAGATTCCCAACAACAAAGGAAAAACATTGGAATACAATTGCAATTATAATCATAGAGACCACCCCCTCCTCATCCCCTCCTGCTCTCACCAGGAGATGAATGACTAACATTCCCCTTTTCCTCCCCCCTCAATAACATAACAAATACAAAGATGAGGAATTCAGTCTTGGTCCTATTAAGCTTGAGTTGGTAGTGAGACAATCTTTTGGTAGCTCAACCTGATTTTCAAGGATTTATTTACTCCAGAATAAAATAAGTCTGGGATAGTGATCGTGTAACTGCTTATTCCAAACTAGAGCCCCCTTGCTATAGAGAAGTGCAGGTAGAGTTTATATCCCCTCTACCCAACGTGTCTATGGCATTCTACAGTCTTGGGTGGCAAAATGTCACAAGTAGGAATTTATAATCGAGAAAGCTGTGAGACAATGCTACCCATGCTGCCTCCTAATTCCCTATGATACTGCAGTGGAGAGAATCCATCACACCCACCCTGCAGCAGAGGGAATCCACCATGCCCACCCAGTGTCCCATATTAACTTAATCTATGTTCCAGGAACCCATGAAAGCAAGTGACATAAGCCCTTTTTACATGGGTGGCATCTACCCTGGGTGTTCATACGTGGGTGCTGCCTGTGTAAATCTCATGGCAGGTGTGTGTGTGCGTGCTACCACACACGTGCATGCACATACCTCCACCCATCCCTCATGGATGAAGCAACCAGTGAAAACAGTGATTGCTCCATGCATGTTGATGGGTGGAGGTGGGTGTAGATGTGTGTGCACCTGTATACACCCTTCCTCACGTACCACACATGGACCACAACGCACACCGACCCCCTGTGTAAAAAGGGTCATAGGCACAGAAAGGATGTTGGGAGGAAAGGGACTCTCAGTTGCCCTCACAGCACCCAAAATAAGAGTGGAAGGAAGCTCTGAAATTCAACTGCACTGTCTATGTGGCTGAATCCCCTGTTTATTATTATTATTATTATTATTATTATTATTAACAAACATTTATATAGCACCAGCAGTGTACCTGGCACTTTACAAAGTAATAAAATAGACACGGTCCCTGCCCCTAGGGCTTACAATCTGAGAGACAGGAGCTGGGGGAGAGACTTAGGAAGGGGAACAGAAGGAGAGACAAGGGGTCTAACATTCATGAAGATGCGAGGTCTCAAGTGCACGTACTTGGCTTGGTTACGATGAGAATGACAGCAGGCATTCTGTTTGTCTCGGCTCTCAACACAAATACAATCCCCTCTGGAAATTTATGTCCCAATCAATTAATAATAAAAGGATGCACTAGCAGAAGCATTCTCCTCTCAGTCAGAATTTCCAAGGCACTATATAATTCAACACTGCTGCACCATAGAATTGATGCAGTCCTCCTTGCAATCCTGGAATAACTGTTCACACTGCCATGCTGGATTAAAGTTTTATATCGGATCAAGTCTGGTCATCTAAACACTTATTCTGGAATAACAACACTGGAATGTAATGCTGTCATTACAGCTAATACTACACTCATGTAAAAATATCCAGTTTGTGTAGACAGCTTGTTCCAGGAGCTTAGAAGCAAAGGGCAGGAGTGAGATGGGTGATAGCTGGAGGGGTCAGGGGGGTCAAGAGTGACCTTCATAAGGATAGGGGAGACAGTGGCATGTTTGAAGACAGTAGTATATGTTAGGTACCTTATGTCAAATTTTATGCAAGAATGATTGATGGCACTTATCAAATTATAAGGTCATGAGTAATGACCCTTATTAAATGATATGTCAAATTTAAAATGATTGATGACCCTTATCAAATGATATGCAAATGTTAATCGTGAATGATTGATGACTCTTATCAAATGATATGCCAAATGTTAATCATGAATGATTGATGACCCTTATCAAATGATATGCCAAATGTTAATTGTGAATGATTGATGACCCTTATCAATTGATATGCCAAATGTTAATCGCGAATGATTGATGACCCAGAAATGCAAAGTCAGCTCAAACTGGTTTTAAAGAGGCTATGTCATGTCCTAGGAATGTTGAACTTTAGTTGAACTTTATTGTTCTTATGAAATGTGTTTTATGAAGGAATGGTATGTTGCAGAGGTAAAAACTTTAATCAAGAAAGTAGCATTAGCCTTGTTTTATGAAGGAATGGTATGTTGCAGAGGTAAAAACTTTAATCAAGAAAGGAGCATTAGCCTTGTTTTATGAAGGACTGGTTTGTTGCAGAGGTAAACTTTAATCATGAAAGGTGCATTTGCTAGGACTAAACATCAGTAAACAGTAAAGGTTTGCTTTTAAACTTGAATGAAGTGTAAAACGCAGAGATGATAAGTTTTAAAAGAATCGCCATGTGCCTCGCTATCCTCAGGCAGAGTGTTTTAAAAATGCAGAGTTCTGAGAGGTGTTGCTCCTTTGAAGACTGCTGGTGGAATGTGTCCTTTTCTCCTGGCTTTGGGTATGGTTTAATGACAGGCTGATCAGAAGAGGTTAATCACATCCCCTCAGAGGGATGCTGGCCAATCAGAGGCAAATGACGTCACATCGTGTGATAGGATGGGGGCCAATCAGAAAGGCCATTTGAATGGCCCCCAAATGGGGGACATTTGATTTTGTTGGTGGGAACCAATTGGAAAAGCCTCTTTGTAAAAGGCAGGAGGGTGGGGACTTAAATGTATAAGAAGAGCTCCTTTGTCAGAGGTTTTTAGCCGGCAGCCATGGAAGAACCCAAGACCCCAAATGATGCGGAGATTCCTGAGTTTCCACCCTTTGCACCAAGCTGTTTATCGTATCGAAAACTGCACAGGCGAGGTAGCATTGGAGCGATGCCCCAGCCTTCATTTGATTTGGAGGATGAGGATAAGGAAAACAGAATTAACAGGGTATGCCATGTTCTGCTAGAGAAAAGGTCAGAGAATCCGAGCGAGCCTGTGAGTAGACGTCACTAGAGATAGCTGCATGTGTTATGTGCGATTGTATTAATAAGCTAAATTATGTGGAAATAGATGGGCCAGGAACACCGGGCGCCGCAAAGAATGATGTAATCGTTATAGAGGATTCAGAGGATGAGAAAGTACAGCCAGGCCCTGAAAATAAGGTATGTCAATGGGGATGTAAGAAGGCATCATGGTATAGGGCCATTTAAAGGGTTTTGTTTTAAAGTTCCTGTTTGTATTTAGGAAAAAGAGGATGTGCACGAGGGGGCACCGCCAAGCAAGAAGAGCAGGGATTGTGATGAGGAGGTTGGTAAACATTTGAGAAGGATGGGGTGTGTGCACAGGGGTGTGGGGTGGGGTGGGTCTAAACATGTTTTCCCTCTTTTATTAGTCTTTTGAAGAGGATTCATCCAATGATGATGATGAAGATGACCACACCTGTTTTTATCCAAACCTACTGTGCATCTGCAGTTTCTGCAACAATAGGAAGAATGTTCAACAGAGAGACAAAAGTACAGGTGATATTCGGGAGGATGCTAATGTAATTAAGGCAGCGATTACATGTTTGGCTAGTGATTGTGCAAGAGGGAAATTGAAGGACCTTTTCAAATATTACTCTATAGTTTATAAAAGTGACGCACATGGCCAGGGGGACTGCTACTTGTACAAGGGCCCCCGGATGAAACAGAACCATGATGATATACGTGAGGTGGCTAAGAATAATGTGTTCTTTTTCTACAGGTCTAGTGACAAAAGAGAGTGGCGATGCTATGTCCCCAATTATTAAAACAACAATTGTATATTCCCTTTGTAAGTGTGTGCACAATCAGTTGTTAGGCATGGGCGAACAGATCGCGGTTCGTGTTCGGCCGTTCGGTTCGGCCGCGATCGGTTCTAACTAACTACCTAACTAATAAATGTATTCTAAATGCTATGAATATAACTCCAACAAACCCTAAAGCTGAATCACAGAAAACAGTAAACTCTATCAATAAACCTTAAACTAAACTACTCAAACAAAAATGTATCGACCTAATCCTATCTATCTACCTATGAATATATGGGATGGGGGTTGGGGGGCAATCACAAACAAGACAAGGAGGGGTACAAAACTGAAATGAAACCTAAATCAATCTATAAATTAATAATATACTACTACTCTAATGAATCAAAAAAACAGGGGAAGGGAATGGGGAGGGAATATTCAATGGAGGGGGGAGGGAAGGAGGAAGATTGAAGATTGAACACAGGGAGGGATAAAAACAAAAAATAACAACTAAATCTATCAAAGCTAATGTAAATAAATGAGAATATGGGGGTAGATGGGTTGGATGGGTGAAATAGGAGGAGGATGGCAATGGATTGGGGAGCTGGAAAATGCTGGGTGAGGGAGCCTTCTGAAACGCCTGCTGCTCAGGAACAGTGACTAGCTCAGAAGGTATTGGGAAGGGGGGAGGCAGACAGTTTTGTTTCTTGCTGCGCCCGCCTCAAATCAGCCCCATTGGCTCCGTGCAGCCTAGCCCGTGGCCAATCATAGACTGCCAAGCCAGTGGTCTGAGGCGAAAAGAGATGGTGATTCATCAGGCTGGCTGCTACTCCAAGCCACTCTCCACCCTCCACCCCTGGTGCCTGGAAGTCTGCTCCTAGCTGAGTCAAATGACTTCCCCCTCCCTGCTACATTTGGCCTTCCAGTGACCTGACAGAAGACCATGTTTTAGCCACCCGAACACAACCGAACGCGATTCGAATTGAACGAACTGTTCGGCCATTTCGTCGTTCGGTGTTCGGTTCCGTTCGGTGTGTTCGCCATTTTCGTAGTTCGTTGTGTTCGGTTCCATTCGGTGTGTTTGCCATTTTCGGTGTTCGGTGTTCGGTTCCGTTCGTTGTGTTCGCCATTTCGGTGTTCGGTCCGTTCGGTGTGTTCGTGTTCGTGTTCGGTTGTCCGAACAGGCCGAGTTCGGGCCGAACACCGAACTACCGAACCGCGTTCGCCCATCCCTATCAGTTGTTAGAAAAATATAAGGAACACGACCGATGCTGGTGGTATAGGATGGTTCACAACTGCTTGTATTATAATGATTTTGAAGCAAATGAACAGGTTCATTACGCCATCGTTCATTTGGGCCTCGACAGGATTCTATGTGTAATTATGGCGGTAGCGTATAAACTAAAGGTGCTTAGGATGGACAACGAGACCGTGCTTGAGACGGCCCAGATGCTGAGAACAATAGAAAAATGTGAAAACCCCTGGACGTTGATGCACACGATAATGCAATTGGTTCCGGTACATGTGGCTAGAGAAGCTTATAGACGGATCCAGACATTTGTTTACGATCGATTATACCACAATGACATGCATTTTATCAAACGTAGTAAGAGGCCAAAAATAATAAATCTGGCTTTTGATTAGACTTATATGTTCTTTTTCCAGAAGCTCCGCCAGTGGGGGACTACAGAAGCTACATCACAATGACGTATCAGATTGTTCATGCAGTGGTAATAAAAATTATTCAGCACTGCTACGAACAGCAGCTTCACGATAATTGTCCGGGATGTGTTGTACATCACCCCAGTCAGGGCCATCATTAATGCCAGTTTTGGGAAGAGGAGGAGCCTGTGCGGCAGTTTAAATTGATCTGTTCTAAACTGAATATGCTAATGATTGTCGATATCATAGTGTATGTGGGGTACAAGCTGAGGAGATTGTATTTGGGCAGAGATACCCTACACGCTATAAATGGTTTGTTAGAGGCTTTCAAAAAGAGCAAGACCAAGAGCCCCAGTGTTTTGCTGGCAGGTCTATGTGGGAAGGTTTCGACGAAACTTGGGAGGGTAGTGTGTAAGACGGTTCGACGTATAGATTATAAATCTTTTTACCAAAGTGAGGATGACCCATTAATATTAACAATAAAACTGTAAAATGTATCCTCTGCAGTATGTTTAGCCAGCCGGTATGTATGAATAAAAATAAAATGTATGCTCTGCATTATATTTAACCACACATGTATGTATAAAAAATAAAATGATGTAATATACTTAACCACCCATGTATGAATAAAAAATAAAAATGATGAAGGTTTCACACGTATCTATAATAAGGGGTGTACAGGCGTTGGGAGGTCAGAAATGTGGCGGCACTTTAGCGTGTCTTTTTAAGAGCCCCCAATTTCTCTGCAGTCTGGATGATGTTCTGTTAAAATGACCGGAGACGTTACGTGCCTCTATTTTTTAAGGGTGTACACCGTAGGCCAGCCGGGAGGGAAGAGCCCTGTTCTCAACCTGTAAGCCTCTGGGGTTGTAGCATTTAAATCCAGCAGCAAGTACCGTAGGACTTTTTAGTGGCATCCTCAAAAGCTTCTAGAAAAAAGGGGGCCCTGCCAGGGTACATTTGGCCGGCCAAAATAGCTATCTGCAGCTTGTCTCTCAGGTTTTTAAAAATAACGAGGTATTTCGCATTTAAGCTTATCGGGCGGCTTTTTTTACCCCAGCAAAACATATTTTGAACGATACAAAGGACGGATAATTTCTGATGATACACGTAAGCGGTAAATAATTTTTCTATTTCGTTGTTGTCACAAGCAGACTCCATCAGATCATCCACAGCAACCAAGTTTATTTTATGAGGCCAAAATAAACTTACATTGTTAAAAGTTTGAGGTAGTCCCTCTACAAATTGAATATAAGGGAATTTCTGTAACAATGTAACAAAGGTTGCCAGCAAGAATAGCACCACACAATATTTTCAGGTACATGCGATAACAATCTATGACTATTTTCTAACAATTTCTTAATAAAATACGTTTTAACTGAGTTGGAAGGTCCGGCTAGTATGCAGGAAAAAGGATGCAAAAACTGCGTATAATCCTGCATCTTACTCAATAGCTGAACGGCAGTGTATTAAAATCTTCCCTGAGATTTCTTTTGTCATAAACAACTCTCTGAGTCTTTTTTAGCACCCTTGTTTCTACAGTCCAGCGCTTTTTCTGACGCATTATTCCAGGTTGTTGTACTGCGATAGAGCGGGGGTTATCTGTCTCAGGATTTGAACAGTAGTCCCCCACAAGGTCTTTCAAGCTCTCAAAATTGATTTTTTCACAATTTTGAGAATTAACGGTGATCCCTTTTACCTTCATACAGACTTTCCTGCTTGAGAGCTTGTAGCCGTATGTCTTAGTACCAGCTGAGACTAACTCTACTATGTTCTCCCCATCTGGAATTTCTGAAAATCCCCTAAGTAATCCCCCAGGGACGGGTTCCAGTCCCCCTCTCAGCTGACAAAGATCACAGAATCCGTGTCGTGGTACAAACACTGTTCCTGTAAATGGTCCATCAGGTTGTACAGCTCTAATCGGGAGTAACGCGCTATAAACACGTTTGTGTTTGTGGTTGCTAGGGCCAGTTCTTTCATGTATTTCCAAGTTACAGAGGCTGTCTCGTCGTCGATAAAATTGCACGCCGAAACATCATAATACGGAACAAACACGTACTTGAAAAGTTCATCAGGATCGTTTGGGACCGATTGGACTTTTGTCCGAATTTACCCCACAGGGCATTTAAACACAGCTTCGCAATTTGTCTCTTAGCAGGGTTCTTTTTAATTTTACAGGACCTCAAATGCATGCCCTCTCTGGCTTCATACTCTTTTACGTACTGCTTTTTCTTTGCGTCGGTACACCATCCTGGGTACCCCGACGCTTCCTGCTTCTGTCTGAGATGCGCATTAATGTACTCAGCAAACAGCTCGTCGGTCCTATGGGGAAAGTGCCAAATTTCAAAAATCTCTGCGATCTCGTAACCTTTGTCCATGGCCACCGCCAGTTCGACGGTGCATCACGTCCCTGTTAAAGACCTCTCCTCCCGGGTGTGAGTACATGGGTCCCTTTGACCCGTTTCAGCACAGCGAGTGCACAAGGGAAACATCAGCTTACCGGCAATCCGGTATGGTAGAACTGGAAAGTAAAGGCCCCTGGGGGGGGTACACTTTAACATTGGCCACCCCAAAGTAATCTCTGAGATCTCCAAAATTGTCATACACAATAGTGGGATGCCCTAGGGGGTACATTTTTGTCTTGTTAACAAAAGGGTACAGGCTGGTAAAATCATAGTAATGAATTTGCTCCCCCGCTTCAGTTTGTAATACAAGGTTATGGCGTTGGTCCTACCCCCGTACAGGGTCTTTCTGGGAATTAAAGGCTGTGGCAGTTTTTGAAGCCTCAAAAACTCTTTCAGTTCCTCATTGTGGGTCGACTTGTGTTTCCACTCGTGCTCCCACAGCATTCGTACCTCAAACCCCCGGCTTTTGAGAAATTTGATCTTAATCATGGTTCTGTTGTACAACACCCCGTATGGCGCGTTCATCAGGGTATTGAAATCATTTTCACAGTAGCAAATGCAACAACCATGAAAGAAGCACCGTTCGTATTCAAAAGTGGTCGGTTTTCCCGCAATAAGCACGTACCCGTCCAAAAAATAAGACCCCACCTTCAGCTCTCCCCCCCCCTTTAAAGCGTGTCTGATGATAATGTTCTCTTTGTACTCAACATACATTAGTCATTGGATGGATGGCATATAATATCTTTTCTGAAGGGTGTCGTAGTTGTCTAGGGGCATGAGAGCTATAATTTTGGGCTTCCAAAAATTAAATCTGTACATGGTCATGCAGACGGAGGCTAAATTAATACATTAAAAGGGGTCGATGCACCTCTCCACCACCCTCTCATCATCCCCCCCAGGGTTCATAATCACCTGCGTCATTGTCATCATCATGATTTCATTTCTAAAACATTTGCACGCTCTTCGCAAAATTTCCACATCCATCTGGCAATAGTAAAAATTCCTTCTGAAAATCAAACGTCCTCTGACCCTGCTCTTGATGTCATTTGAAAAACTCCTCTTTTTCCCCCGGCATCGTATACTTCACCCCAAAATATTTTACATTGGGAATAAGTCCGATGTAGTTCTGGTTCTCAATGGTCCCTTCAAAACCCATGGCACCTGACAGCTTACTAAGTTTCATGGGCAGAAAATTCTAAGACTCTATTAATCAAATGTTAAGATCTTTGCCCATCACGCATAAAAGTCTACCCCCTTGCGTGATCAGACTGGGCTTTATTTTTTCTTTAATGAGTTGCCTGAGGATGAAATAGGCATCATAAAACTTTGCGTTGTGACCTAAGAAGCTATAGTTGGCAAACTTCGTGTTTATGAATTTTTTAACAAACTCTTTCAAGCAATGTTCACCTACGAATTCCCACCGCCTTTTACTTTCCATGTCACGTGCAAAAATGTAATTTGGAATATGCAACCCCGTCTCTTGCATGCATTCAAAGTCAAAGGCAATGTAATTGTCACTCTCTTGGGGTACGTAAATGCCTCGCATATAGCACTGATGGTTGTCTTTATCAATATCTGACTCTTTTCACTGGGGGAACTCCTTTGACGGGCACTTGTGGACTTTTTTCTGGTAGAACCCACACTTATCACAAAGGGCTTTCTTTACGCGATCAGTTTTACCCAAGACAGCTAACTGTCTGTGTTTCTCCAGACACGCCCGGGACCTACAAAACAGTCTTCAGGAGGGGCACCTAAGCTTCTCTCTCTCTGCTTCTTCGCAGCCAGGCCTATCGCATGTACGACAATGATATTTACAATTGTGCTTAAATTTATGGGTGGAGGTAGAGTAGCAAAATTGGCAAAAATAAGTGGACCCGATAAAAGATTTGATATCCTTGATCCCCATGTAATGTTTGTCCATCAGCAGGATAAACAGGGTTCTACTACTCCTACATTCTTCCTCCATGGGAAAAAAAGACCAGTCCAACCTAGAATGCTTCACAATGATGATAGACACCTCCAAATGTTCTTCAAAGAGAAGTACTTGTGCACTACTAATCATTTTTTGTTCCAAAAACCCCAAGTCGCGATGAAGCTTTTTGGCCCCCTCGAGCGCTTCTCTGTCCGTCAACTCCTTAGATCCTTGTAACTGGCCTTCTGAACACCAGAGACCTCTCTTCCTTTTTTTACTATGCCCCGTTCCCCCCAACCCTGGACCTCATGGCTGCCCCTGTATTAGATGGGATGGGCAGTTTTCCACCCTGCGAACTGTCCCCATTCCTTACCTGCCACACAAAATGCTGCACGGCTCCTTAATGATAGTTTATTTATACTTCGCTGCCCACTCCTGGGCCTTACAGTAAGTGCCCTAAATAAAGCCATGGATTTTTTAAGCGTATGTTATGTTTAATGTTTCTCTATTTAAACTATCCAGCCTTTACAAAGAGGCTTTTCTTATTGGTTCCCGCCCAAAAATTCAAACGGCGCTCTCTTTTCTGATTGGCCCCTATCCTGTCACATGATGTGACATCACTCGCTTCTGATTGGCTGACCCCCCCCCAAGGGGATGTGACGTAACCGCTTCTGATTGGCCTGTCATTAAACCATACCCAAAGCCAGGGGAAAATGAGACATTCCACCGGCAGCCTTCGAAGGAACAACATCTCTCAGAACCCTGCATTTTTAAAACACCCTGCCTGAGGATAGCGAGGTACATGGAGCTACTTTTAAAACTTATCATCCCTGTGTTTTACACTTCATTCAAGTTTAAAAGCAAACCTTTACTGCTTGCTGATGTTTACCCCTAGCAAATGTGCCTTTCATGATTAAAGTTTACCTCTGCATCATACCATTCCTTCATAAAACACATTTCATAAGAACAATAAAGTTCAGCTAAAGTTCAACATTCCTAGGACATGACGTAGCCTCTTTAAAACCAGTTTGAGCTGACTTTGCATTTCTGGTTCATCAATCATTCTCAATTAAAATTCGACATAAGGTACCAAGCATAGGGTATTTTCAGACGTTACGAGATCACGCTCAACCACAGGGAACCACGCTCAACCCTGCGGCGGGGCCAAAGGGCACTGAACGTCTGTTCGGTGCACGCCAGATGTTCATCACGCTCAATACCCACATGAGGTTAATTTCAACCACGCTTCCCGGGCTAGCCAGGGGAATATCCCGGGAAGCGTGGTCAAACAGACCCCCACCGGGAACCAAGGAAAAGTAACGTCTGGACCCCAATCCCCGGGCGGAACCAAACGAAACGAGCCCCAGCTGGGGACAAGGCACGCAGCGTCGCTGCTGGGCAACCAGCAACAATACAACCACTGGAGGGAGATTTAAAGTGAAATCAGCAGCAAGCAAGCGTGGCGGGATGGAGCGAGGAGGGAGGCGGAAGAGAG
>QEPC01012577.1:364743-385829 GCA_003113815.1 Sphenodon punctatus | reverse complement strand
CATCATCATCATCATCATCATCATCAAGCATTTATATAGCACCAGCAATGTACCTGGCACTTTACAAAGTAATGGAATAGACACGGTCCCTGCCCTAGGGCTTACAATCTGAGAGATGGTGGGGTGGTGGTGGGGGGGGGGATGAAGGAAGGGGAACAGAGGAAGAGACAAGGGGTGTAACATTCACAAAGATGCGAGGTCTCAGGTGCACATGCTTGGCTTGGTTACATCGAGAATGATGGCTGGTTGGTCCATGTGGTGAGGATATGAGTACATGGACCTCCAGTAACAGATTGTACTGGATGATAGGTATCAGCTAAGGATGGGCGAACGCGGTTCAGACATTCAGAGTTTGGACCGAACTCGGTCTGTTAGGATGACCGAACCCGAATCCGAACCCGAACTGACCGAACCGAACTAGATCCGAACGTCGAAATGACCGAACAGTTCAGTCAGTTTGGATCGTGTTCGGGTGAGTTCGTGTGGCAAAAAAAGTGTCACTGGAAGGTCAAACATGACAGAGGAGGGGGAGTCAGCTGAGGGGCAGACTTCCAGGCACCAGGGGTGGAGAGGCTTGGAGTAGCAGCCATACTGTCCAATCACCATCCCTTTTTGCCTCAGACTACTGGCTTCACAGTCTGCGATAGACCACGGGCTAGGCTGCACGGGGACAATGGGGCTTGTGGTGAGGTGGGCGCAGCAAGAAACAAAACTCATTGCTTCCCCCCTTCCCAACACCTTCTGAGCTAGTCACTGCTCCTGAACAGCAGGCATTTCAGAAGGCTCCCTCTCCCAGCAGTTTTGTTCTCCTCAATCCATTGCCATCCCCCTCCTATTTCACCCATCCAACCCATTTATCTTCATGTTTTCATTTATTTAGATTATATTAGATAGATTTAGCTGTTATTTTTACTTTTTACCCATCCCTGTGTTCTCTCTCTCCCTACCCTGCATTGAATCCATTCCTTTCCCTTTCCCTCTCCCTCCATATTCCATTCCTCATTCCTTTCCCCTGTTTTTTGATTTATTAGAGTAGGATTAGATTGATTTAGGTTTTATTTCCATTTTTGTACCCCTCCCTGTGTTGTTGTGAGCTGTCTGTGTCCCCCCCCATCCCTCTGTAATATTGTATATTTAGAGAGAGAGAGATTATAGTAGTTAGGTAGGAGTTAGTTATTAGTTAGTTAAGTTATCTTAGTTATAGTTTATAGAGATCAGTGATTCAGTTTTAGAGTGTGTTTGTAGGACTAGGTGTTAGATATTCCATTATTTAGTACCATTGGTTTTATAATAGTTAGATAGTTAATAGCAGTTAGATTTATATTATATATATAAATATATAATATATGATAAAAAAAATAAAAAAAATAAAAAAATTGTTTTTATAAAATATTTGTGCATTCTTTTGGTGGGAGAAATGGAGAAGGGAGGTAGGAGAGGGTGAGGCTGGTCTGCTGCCCACAAGCCAGGCAATGAGGCATGTGGCAGAGCTGGCAGGGGCCGTGCTGCCAGCAGAGTGCCAGCAGTCAGAAGCAGCAGCCCATCACCACGCCCCAAGCTGCGCAGGCCTGATTATGGGTTTTCCTCTCCTAGCACTAGTGGCACTAGTGCTCCCAGTGGCACTAGGGGCCAGGGGGTCAGGCGTTGTCTCCTGGCAGTGTCCTCCACTGCCACGCAGGGCACTGTAATGTCTGCATTGCAGGCGGCTGAGACTGTCTCATCTTCGGCTGCAGGTGCAGGTGACTCAGTGCCTGAACCTCCTCAGGGGTCACCATTGTCCCCTGACTCCCCCATAATTATAGAGGCAATCCCCCAAAGCAGTCCAGGACTGATGGATCTCACCCCGGCTAGAGGCAGGGCCCGATCCCCGGGCAATGGAAGAAGGGAGTGTAGCAGCAGCAGCAGCAGCAACTATAGGGGCAGGGAGAGAGTGCTGCTCAGAGTGGGAGCAGCATGGGGAGTCCAGCAGCCTCCATCACTCTGTTTGGGGATGGGGACAGTGATGCAGATATTTGTGTATAGGAGGTCTCTGTATCTGGTGCTGTTGAGGTGATGGCTGTCCCTCAACGAGCTGTGTCGCCAGTGCCACCATGTCCTGCCCCTCCCAGGAGTGTGTCACCCGGTGCAGGCCAGAAGGCAGGAGGGGCTAAAAATCATGGGTCTGGGAGCATTTTAAGGTGCAGGCAGATGATCCTCAGGAGGTGCAGTACACTTTGTGCAATAATGTGGTGAAGTGTGGGCAGGTGCTCCCCAACCTAGGGACAACCGCCATGTCAAGGCACCTGAAATTGTGCCACAGTGCTGCCCTGCTAAGCAGGGAGGAAGGGTCAGTGGATTGTAGCAGATTCCCGACCCAAGTGGCTAGTCATCTGCCTCCTTCATTGGGTAGCCGTCCTGCTCCAGTGGCTGCATCTAGCAGCAGGAGCAGTATCTCTGCTGGGGGGAGCAGCAGGAGCAGCAGCCTTACCAGCAGCGTCAGCCCACAATGGAGGAGGTGGGATGGGGGCAGCTGCCAAAGCCATCGGCAGCTGGAGGGTGGCATGGCTTTCAAGAGAAAGCCACATGCCTGTTGGGTGAGATGATCACTGTCACTGGCCAGCCCTTCTCATTGTTGGGGACACTGGGTTTAAGCAACTGATGGGGTTCCTGGCCCCACAGTTTAAGCTGCCATCCCGCACCACCCTGAGTCGTCCGGTGGTGCCAGCCATGTACGGGGCTTTGAAGGAGCAGGTGAAGGAGCAGCTGGCAGGGGCTGGGGGTTCCACTGTCCATTTCACCACTGACCTCTGGTCCAGCTGGAATGCCCAGCATGCGTACTTGGCAGTGACGGCGCACTGGTGGCAGGACCCAGAGTTGGCATTTGACAGTGGCATGAGGGGTCCTGAAGCAGGGTATAGGTGGGCCCTGCTTCAGGCGGAAGTCATGGACTGCCCCCACACTGCCAGGAACATAGAGGCATCCCTGAACACTGTGGTGGAGGAGTGGGTCACACCAGGTGCACCGTTCACCCTGAGGTGTGTGGTGACCGATAATGTAGCCAATATACTCAAGGCAGTACGCAATGGGGACTTCATGAGCATCCCTTGCGCTGCACACACCCTCCACCTGGTGGTCAAGGATGCTCTGGGCTTGGGGCATAAGGGGATTGGGGAAGGCACCCTTAGATCCCTGATCCAGTGGGGGAGGGAGCTGAATGTGTTCTTTAATCGCAGCGTGAAGGACAGTGAACTCCTCAGGGCCAAGCAGGCAGAGCAAGGCCACCCAGTGCACCAGATGGTGCAGGATGTCTCCAAAAGCTGGAATTCCACCTTCCTGATGCCTGAGCAGCTTGTGGAGCACAAAGCCGCCTTGCATCAGGTGCAATTGGACACAGACAGCGGGGCTCCTCCAGGCTTCAATGGGAAAGAATGGGAGATCCTCTTCAAGATGGACTTTGTTCTGTGACTGTTCCTGGAAGTGACGGAGACCATCAGCTCCTCCACGGCCACAATCAGCCAGGTGGCCCCTCTGGTCCAGAGTCTCCACCAGAGTCTTGAGGAGATTCTGCAGGGGCAGGATTGCTGCCCTCGGGCAAGAAGCTGGGGACTGAGGAGGTTGGGCTGGTGCAGAAGCTCAAGACAGGCTTGAAGGTGAGGTTTGACAAGCTCATGCTGCGGGGGAATATGTTTTGGGAACAATGCTGGACTGCAGGGTCAAGGGCAGCGTGGCATGCAAGTCATCCCTCTATGGCCTCTGGAAGGATGATCTTCTGGGGAGGGTTCAGAAGGCAGAGCAGGTTCTTGACAGTGCACGGAAGCAGCAGCAGCAGGATGCCCCTGGGGATTTTGGAAGTGGGAGCAGGGTCTATCCCTGCCTCCAGGCCTAGCGGTAGATGCAGCAGCAGAAGAATCAGCAGCAGCACCCCTACTTCCAGCAGCTCCTCCTCTGCGCAGCCCACTTTGGGGGGCATGGGGCCCAGCACAAAAGGGCAGACTGCATGGCTGAGGGCAGTGGGGGCGGTGGTGCCCAGGGACAGCTACGAGAGGGAGTACGATGGCGCCTCAGCAGCAGTCGATACCTACCTGGAGGAGGAGCCGTGCATTGATCCCAGCAGCAATCCCTTGGCCTACTGGGCTGGCAAGACTGACATGTGGCTGGCCCTGTCCAAAGTAGCCAGGGGATTATTGTCCTGCCTACAAAACAGTGTCCCCACTGAGCGGGTGTTCTCTGTGGTGGGGGACATTTTCTCCTCGCACCACCTGAGACTGGAGACCAAGTTGGTGGAGCAGTTGTTGTTCCTAAAGGTGAACCTTCCGCTGCTGGGATTCCCTGAGCTGCCCTTGGACAAGGAGTGATGGTGCAGTGGCACACGTCATCCCATGCCAGGGGCAGTCAGGATGGGGCTCCTCCTCCTCCTCCTCCTCCTCCTCCAGGTTACAGGCAGGGAGGACTGTGGCCAATACTCAGAAGCTGCCACCTTAGCCCCAGGACCCACTGTCATGGGTCTGGGGCCATCATTCCTCGCACAGAGGTGATGTTATTCCACCGTATCAAGAAACAGCCACTCCAGCCCCAGGACCCACTGTCAAGGTTCTGGTGCCAAGTTACAGGCAGGGAGTGCTGTGGACAATATGTATCTAGAAGCTGCCACTCTAGCCCCAGAACCCACCGTCATGGGTCTGGGGCCATGATTCCTCGCACAGAGGCGTGTCATTCCACTGCATCAAGAAACAGTCACTCCAGCCCCAGGACCCACCATCAGGGTTCTGGGGCCAAGTTACAGGCAGGGAGGACTGTGGACAATATGTATCTAGAAGCTGCCACTGTAGCCCCAGGTCCCACCATCATGGGCGTGGGGCCATCATTCCTTGCACCAAGAGCCTTCATTCAACCACACCAAGAAACAGCCACTCCAGTCCCAGAACCCACTGCCAAGGTTCTGGGGCCAAGTTACAGGCAGGGAGGGCTGTGGCCAATATGTATCTAGAAGCTGCCACTCTAGCCCCAGGACCCACCATCATGGGTCTGGGACCGTCATTCCTCGCACAGTGGTGATGTCTTTCAACCACATGAAGAAACAGCCACTCCAGTCCCAGGACCTGCCACCAGGATTCTGGGGCCAAGTTACAGGCAGGGAGGGCTGTGACCAATATCTACAAGCTGCCACTCTTCTAGCCCCAGGATCCACCGTCATGGGTCTGGGGCCATCATTCCTCGCACAGAGGTGATGTCTTTCAACTGCATCAAGAAACAGCCACTCCATCCCCAGGACCCGCCGCCAGGGTTCTGGGGCCAAGTTACAGGCAGGGAGGGCTGTGGCCAAGATCTATAAGCTGCTACTCTAGTCCCAGGACCCAGCATCATGGGTCCGAGGCCATCATTCCTCACACAGAGAGCCAATTTTCCAAAGCATCAAGAAACAGCCTCTCCAGCCCCAGGACCCACCGCCAGGGTTCTGGGGTCAAGTTACTGGCAGGAAGGGCTGTGGCCAATATCCAGAAGCTGTCACTTTAGCCCCAGGACCCACCATCATGGGTCTGGGGCCATCATTTCTTGCACAGAGAGCCTTTTTCTGAATGCCTGAACCGAACCGAACATGGCCGAACCGAACGGCCAAACCCGAACGTGGCTAATGGACCGAATGGCTGAACTGAATGGGTGAACCAAACTGGACCAAACCGAACCGAATGGCCAAACCCTAACTGCGACCTGTTCGCTCGTCCCTAGTATCATCAAGAGTTAGGCGAGGAGAGCAAGTAGTCGGGGAGTGCAGAGCAGAAGAGGTGGGTGCTGAGGAGGGATTTGAAGGTACAAAGGGAGGGGGAAAGGCAGATGTGGGCAGGGAGGGAGTTCCAGGCATGGGGGGCAGCTAGGGAAAAGGGTCGAAGGCAGTTAGGGAAGCAGGGGAGGCTTGGGAGGGTGAGAGGGGACAGAGTAGGAGCAGAGTTCATGGACTGGAATACAGAGGGAAATTAGCACAGAGAGGTAGCGAGGAACTAGGTGGTGAAGAGCTTTATAGGTGAAAACTAGTAGCTTGTGCAGGATTAGTTCAGGAAGGGGGAGCCAGTGAAGAGAGGAGAGGAGGGGCTGCACATTGTCAAAGTGACTGGTGGTGAGGTGGATGACCCTGGCAGCAGAGTTTTGGACGGAGATAAGGAAAAAAAGATGAGAGCAGAGGAGGCCAATGAGGAGGAGGTTACAGTAATCAAGGCAGAGATGACCAGGGTGTAAACAAGGGTTTTGGCAGAGGATATGGAGGGAGAAGTGACAGGATTTGGCATCAGAGTCAATGTAGGGTTTAAAAGAAAGGGGTGAGTCAAAGATGAAGCCTAAGCTACAGGCTTGGGAAATGACAGGGAGAAAGAGGAAGGACTGGGGGGGGGGAAGAAGGAATTCAGTTTTAGCCATGTTGAATTTGAGTTGACATTGAGACATCCAGGTAGAGATGTCATAGAGACAGCTGGTGAGGCGAGCTTGAATAGATGGAGAGAGTGAGAGGGAGTAGAGAGAGAGAGCTGAGTGTCATCAGTGTAGAGGTGATATTGGAAGCCATGGAAGGCAATGAGTTTCCCTAGGGACAGGGTATAGATAGGGAAGAGGAGAGGGCCAAGGACAGAGAGGGGAAGGGAGGACGAGGTGAAGTTGGCAAGAGACACATTGAAGGAGCAGTCAGAGAGGTAGGAGGAGAATCAGTTGAGGATGGATCCATGGACGCCAAGGAAGTGAAGTGAGTCCAGCAAGAGTAAGTGGTCAACTGTATCGAAGGCAGCAGAGAGGTCAAGGAGGACAAGTATTGAGTAGAGGCGATTAGATTTAGCCACAAGAAGATCATTGGTGATCTTAGCGAGAGCAGTTTCAGTAAAGTGAAGGGGACAAAAGCCAGATTGGAGGGGGTCAAGGGAGGAGTTGGTGGAGAGAAAGTCGAGGCAATGGGTGTAGACAATGCGTTCAAGAAGCTTGGAAGCAAAAGGAAGGAGTGAGACAGGATGGTAGCTAGAAGGGTCAGAGGGGTCAGGAGGGGACTTTTTGAAGATAGGAGAGACAGTGACGTGCTTGAAGGCAGATGGGAAGGAGCCCATAGGGAGAGAGAGGTTGATAATGTACAGGAGGGAAGGGGCAACAGTGGAAGCAATGGAGGTAGGAGGTGGTAGGGGATGGGGTCAAGGGGGCAAGTGGAAGGGTTGGAGGAGGAGAGCAGAGAGGAGATTTCCTCAAGGGAGGTGGGAGGGAAGAAGAACAGGAGAGAAGGAGATGGAGTGCTATTTTATGTTACCATCCTTGTAGCAAGTGAGCAGCGTTGCATCTTTTCTGTCATCTTTCATGTCTATTACAATATGCAAAACAATTTCCAAGAATGAATACATTGATTGTTGCAGTGTGAGGTTCAAAGGAGACCTTTAAGCTGAGGATCACTCCAGATGCAGACCTGAAACTCAGGAAAGGTCAAAGGTGAGAAAGACAGACGAGCTAGAGAGTCTGCTCTGATTATTTCTCTTGCAAAGTAGGAGGATATCCATTTTGGTGACCTTCAGCTGAAAGAAGTAAGAATTCAGGTACACAACACTTCCACTGTTATTATGCTGTGCATTTAGTGCAGAATCTCACAATGAATACAGAATGAAGCATGAGCAGTGTTGGGCAATAAGGGACAAAGCGTCTCTGACATTTGCAAATTAAATGGGGAAAAATGGCCTCAGAGAACTGTCTTTATGTCTTCAATAATGATAAATATTTGCAAAATTTAATATGTTACATTTTAAGCACCCTTCAATGAAGAATCTAGAAGTCAAGGATAATATTCAAAAGCAAAATGATTCAGAAGAGGCAAGTGCAAACATTGTTTTCTACCTGTTAAGAAGAACCCTAGATGAGCTGTAAATAAGGAGAAATATTAACAGCCAGACAAAAGGAGCGAGCCCTTTGTGCCCTTCTTTGATCCAAACCTTGTTTACTGGAGAAATAATTCTGTCCAGTCGTCAGCAGATGTCCTCAGTTCCTTACTTTATCAAGCACATTCGAAAGCCAAAAAACCATCTTTGTCCTCAAATTACAGTTTGCCCAGTTTCTGTGTAACATATTCTGTTCTTTCAGCCAATTGTCTGTAATTAGCTGGAGTAGCTTCAAATTCCGGCTAGAACAGGGGGCTTGTCAGATTTCACAAAGAGACATGATGGAACCAACACAGGCACAAACTATACTACATTGGAGAAACATCTAAAAAGGGTTGCCAGACACAAACCAACAAAGGGTAGGCAATACAAAGTGAAAACAAAACCCACGAAAACAAACATATAAAAAGGACTTGAGTGGGAGGGGGGGAACCAAGCCATTTTGATTTGGTGACATTGTTTGTACATTGATACTTGTTTATCTTTAGTCTGTTAAATTAAAACTTGGAATATAGGCTCTCCTCTTGAAATCAAATAGGTAGAAAGCAGAAAGGTGAAAGCAGGGATCAGAAAATAATAGTGCAACTTGGAATTAAACTCTAAAGAGGCAGAGGGGCTGTAAGGAGGGTAATATCAATCGGATTAAACATTTTTTGGGGAAAGTAAGTCCTGGTGTAATTGATGCTACCATTTAATTTAGCACTGCTTCTGTCCTTCCACCCCAATAAGTAGGCCTAATTGTGCGCCTCCATTTCTTGGCCCAGGGGCCAAATGTGGTCCATGACTAGTTTTAATGTGGCCCCTTTCCGTATCCTGGATCTGCCCCTGAATCCAGTTCATACCCACAAACACTGAAAGAGGGATGTTAGAGTAAGGGAGCAGAGACAAGGGCATGCACAGAATGACAAGGGACAGATCCAAGGGACAGATCCATGATCTTCTCTTCTTGAGTGCATTCCCACTCCCAATTTCTACGTGACCCTCAAAGCTTGTACTAATTTTCATAGTGACCTCTTGGATGAAAAGGTCCCCAAACCCTGATTTATATAAAGCCTAGATCTTGATTTCCCCCTCTCACTTGTAGTCTCTCTTTCCCCGCTCCCACCCCCACTCCCTCATTCTGGTTTCTCATATTTCAGTTTCAGCAGTTGCCTCAGTCTGCCTTTCCCCTCCCACAGCCTGAAACTCAGCTGATATGCTTTGGATGCTCCTTGCTTCTCCAGGTGTAATCAACAGGAGCAAAGCTTTCTGGGGGCAGTTGCACGGTTGCAAGTGGGTGGTAAGTTTGGATACACCAGTAGCACTGGTTAGGGACAGGAGACAGCAGCTCAGACTAGGTGTTAGGGAAAAGAAGAGATGGGTCCAAATTGGCCCTCTGCAAACACTACCCATGTGCAGTGTAGAATGCAGAACATAATAAATGGAGCGGCAGAACTAAGGCTCAGTGTTATGTTTCCTTATGTATTTTCTTGTTGAGAACGTGAGCGAACTGACTGGCAGTGGTGTTGTGTACAAAAGAGAAAAGCTAAAAGAAAGGAGGAAAAATAAATATACTTAATCAGAACAGAAGCCCTTGGGCCTTTTTAGCATGCTGCTTGGATGCTTGCATGCTTACTGTCTGTCAAGGCCTACTACAGCATGTTGTTTAGTTTTGTTTTAAGTACATGGGATTTATTAAAATATAGTTCAAGGACTGCAGACTCATGTCTGACTTTGTTATATATAATGCATAACCTGAAAAAAGAAAACAGAGGCCAGAGCTTAAGGCTGCCACTGAAAGTCCCACCCCTTATCCCAGAAGCATGGAGGGGCATTCAGAGGGACCAGTGGAACGGCCTATTAGGCTCTCTAGCACTCCAACACTTTTTGTGCTCATCCTTTCTTTGCCAGCCCTTGTTCAAGGCTAGATTAAGTTTGAGGGGTCCAGGGCTGGGAACTGGATCTGTCACCAGTCAAGTTTAGTGGAAAAACACTTGCTGCCAATGAGCCAATGGGTGCCAGTAGCAACACCTTCCCTCCCTACCCACGGCAGTGCCAGCGCCCCCAAAATGTGACTAATACCCACAAATAATACATCTATTACCTGTTTCATCTCTAAACAATCTAAAGCATTTGTATTTCTCATAAGTGTCCTCTAAAATTTGCATATCTGGCCACCCTGGCTGTTGGTGATGCTACAATCAACAGAGCTCACAGTGGTCTGGTAGAGGCATTTGGGAGCAATGCAGGGAGTCTGATATGAGATGTCTAGGGCCAGCATGGGGAGGGGGGCAGCAATGGTCTGAATGTGGGGTGGATGGTTGCCTGTGGACATTGGCCGTTTTCGCACAGATGGGGGTGGGTGGGGAGATGGGAGTGCTCGCACAGTGGGTGGAGGTGGGTGGGTGTCCTTTTACATTGACACCTACCCACCCACCTACACCCATGGGGCCTCCTCCAGTTTTCCGGATGGCCCTGTGGGTGGAGGTGGGTGTGTGCTAGGAGCGCGCACGCACAAATACCCACCGCCCATGGTGTTAACACGGGTGCACACCCATCCCCTCCCACTGCCAGCCTGTTTGCATGGATGTCCCCCCCACCGCACTCCCACTGGAACACTCAGCGGTGGGGGGGGGGCATTGGTGTGAAAACGGCCATTGTGGGAGTTAAGGTAACACTGGCTTCATGGCAAGGAGGAGTAAGCAAATCTCTCAGACCACTCTCAGTAAAAGCCTGAAGCCTAACCCCAAGTGGATGGGGCCCAGTTTAGAGTGTCCGATTCAGTCAGATGCTCGCTGCCTTTAGATGAGCGAGTCGCCATTGCGCGACCCACTCGTGCGATGTTTCAAAAGTGGGATTACACGTGACAGCGGTCAGGGATCATGAGCATGGGAGGTGGTAGCGCATGATTTGCTGACCGCAAATTAAATACCTTGCAATCAGGGTATTTAATTCACGGTCGGCAAATCATGCACTACCACCTCCCATGTGCATGATCCCCGACTGCTGTCACGTGTAATCCCGCGTTGCGGGATTTTGAAACATCGCGCGAACAGGTCGCACAACGGCGACCCGCTCGTCTAAAAGCGGCCTGAGATATCCAGGGTAGTATTCTTTTCCCTTTTTAGACAGCTTTGTCCCTTGTGAAAATCCAAGAATGGTACTCTGTGAGGAGTGGGATTATGTGGGAAAGAGGAGAGAGTGCTAGAGTGACATTGCAAAGAGGAGAACTACGAAGGGCCTCAGCAGTAGAGTGCCATTAAATTGATCTCAACTGAAATTGGGCTCAGGTAGGGCTGAAAAGCCCCGCCTTCACTCCCTTTCTGCCTTTGTAACATATAAAGAGGATTCTTGCTAGTATGTCTAAATACACACACATGTACATACACAGAGAATTTTGTTATATGACACAGATCAGGAATCATTTTCTTGCAGATGTCAATTTGATTAATATTCCTGAGAAATACATTCCAATTCCTTTTGAAAAGCAAATTCAGTACCATGACATGTTTTATTCATAGCACCCTGCCATTTCTATTCCCATTAAATGCTCTATAAAAGCCCAGGTAGAGTTTTGCCTTTCTTAAAAAAACCTTTTTTTTCTTTTCTTTTTTGTGTAGAAGACCTTGTCATTCCCAAAAGGGAATATATAATACTTCACAGTTCTTCTCTAGTTGTAGTTTGGCTGGACTGATGTAAATGTATCTAATCTAAATATATCTAGTTCACTCTCACAACAACCCTGTAGGGTAGGTCATTAATTATTCTCACTTTATAGGTGGGGAATTGAAGCTATGAGATCGTGACTTGCCGAAGGTCACCCAGCAAGTTTATGGCTAAGACAGGATTTCCTAGGTCCAAGTCTAACACCTTATCCAATATGGTCTCCTGGCTCTGGTTTAAGGCTAGGATACATTGCCTCCCCAATTACTGCGGAACCTTTAAGCATAATATGCAAAGCACCATAAAACCAAGCTCCAAAAATGTCCACTTACCAATAGTCACCTTTTTTATTCAGAAGGAAGTGGTAGATACAAACCCCATATTTCATCATCTCTAACTTTACTGAGAAACTAAGGAACAAGTAGAGAGGAAAAGCAAAGTGAACCAACTCAACTTTGTGCATTGTGCTTCTTGTGTCTTGCCACATGGTGTCTTTCTTTCTTCATGCAATGCTCATCTTAACAGTTTTGCTGAGAGAGGAAAACCCCTCAAAGAAGTCAGCTATGAAGACTAGAAATGTAGAGGTTTGGACTGGAGTTCACTCTCCCTAGGACTATTCTCCCATACAACTTCAGATATAGAATAGAATTTTCCTAGTACATGAAACTACATTGCTACTTTTCATAAATATTTGGGGAAGAAAAAACTTTAGACAGATAAGTCGTCCACTTCTGAGTGCGAATGTCTCCTCCATTCATGCCTCCAGGAAACAACTCCCTTTTCCTTTAATTACTTCACAATGGAGAAGCGTTTCCTTTGGTTTGGGAACTGTTGAATATGATTAGGCTGAGATTCCATTGCAGAGTTATACCAATGAATTTGTGAAAATCCCACCATTACCTTAGTTGCAGTAAGACTACTGCCTCTTGAAGAACATGGGAAAACTATTAGTTGTGAACACCAACAAAAGCTTCAAGACAAATTCATGCTATGTAAAACATTTCTCATGCTTGCTTTCAGATAAATTGATGATTACACCCTGTTCTGTTCCCCTAAGGATCCTGTTACTAGAGGGTGATTAATGTAACTCATATCTGATTTCCTGAAATGTCTGGAGTGGCTGATGTAGGTAGATTGTTCAATGAATCAGAAGCTATTAGGTCTTCATGGTGGTTGTCTTACTGCAAGGGCAGGGAACTTTTTCCCTCTCAGGGGCTACTCTGAAAATTAAACAAGCTCCAAGGGCTGCATAGAAGTTGGGGCTCTTTTGGGAAGAATTTCAAATCAAAATTAAAATTTTATTATTAAGAGCGCAACCTTTTGGTTATTGCTCCAGTTCAACTTAAACTACAATAAGATTTACAATAAAAGTTATAAAATTCTACACCAAAACAACAATCAGGATTTCAGGAAGAGGAGGGTCCAGATCATGTGCCATGTGATAACCTGTGCCATCAATCCATCCCCTATTCTTGTGCATATGCCGACATCTCTGCTCCCTTGCCCGAAACTCAATCTTTCAGAGTTTGGGGGTAGGAACTGGATCCAGGGGCCAGATCCAGGAACTGGAAAGGACTGAAACAAAAACTAGCCTCGGGCTGCATTTGGTCCCTGAGGTTCCCCATCCCTGTAATGT
This sequence comes from Sphenodon punctatus, assembly GCA_003113815.1. NCBI lineage: Eukaryota > Metazoa > Chordata > Lepidosauria > Sphenodontia > Sphenodontidae > Sphenodon > Sphenodon punctatus. The sequence continues at coordinate 372,683 of QEPC01012577.1, read as the reverse complement.
ACTGCACATCGATGTGACCGGGATTGGGGTTCCCTGTCTCTCTAGGATGTCCCCCAAACCTCCCCACTAGACCATCCACAACCTAGTTGCCTGTGTCTTCGTGGGGTCCCAAGTCATTAGAAGAATAGGTTCGGTTCATGGTGCCCCAGTTTAGGCCGGGACTTTTCCTTGTTGGTATCTGGTGCCAAAACTCACAGAGACACATTGTAGTAGAGTATTAATGAGAAAGGTTTATTAGAAGTTATAAGACAAAGGTTGTAGAGACAAAGTAGTGTAGAGATATCTTTTATTGGACCAACTAAGTTGGTCCAATAAACTTAGTTGGTCCAATAAAAGATATCTCTACACTACTTTGTCTCTATGACCTATTTTTGGGATCAACACGGCAAACACACTCTCTCCAAGACAAAGGTTGGCTCAGAGTGTGCATTTATAAAACAAGATCTAAAGAGTGTGCAAAGCTACCTCACTTAGGAACGGTTGACTGTCTTCTTACCGTAGTCAAGTTCCTTTTGGTGCCCAGCCAAGTTTCCAGTCCCTTCTGCCACTGCCTGGTGTCACAGCATTCAGCTTTAAGATGGCTCTCCTCCAGTCTCTTTGGGGGCTTGCCTTAAAAAGCCACCCCCTCCATTGTCCCTAGTCTCAGGTAGTGATAGCTGCTGATGGCCCTTTAATGGCTGTTAACTGCCTCCTGGCAGGCATTTCCTCTGCTGCAAGCCTGCACTGTCATTCAAACACACACACATACACACACACACACGTCCCATCACAGGTTTTACATTGTGGCACCTCAAATTCCATTCCAGATTGCACAATCCATATTTCACATTATACACGACACCACGATATTTTATATGATATGACTATTGGTATGTTGTCTAACTCGTGTGCAGGTCACATCAGTCAGCTTTAGATGACAATCTGCTGGGGCCATATGTGTCCCCTGGTTCCCCATGACAGTCATGACCAACTGGAACTTCACAGTGGCAGTGGCTACTGGAACTAGCAGGGCCAGATTAGCCCCTACCCAGATTACACTCTGGCCTGGGGGCTCCCTAGTCTAAAAAGGATCCTTGTACTGGGACATAATCAGCGTGCTGGGTGCTGGGATGCCTCACAAATGGGTGCAGCCACATGAGCCAGGCAGGCCCAAACCCCCGTGCGCTCTGTGGTGGGCAAGTGCAGCTGCCACACTGCAGGGCCATCATGGAGACCAGGGCAGACAGTTCATCCCCACCCCCCATGGGGAAGCTGAGTGGGCAGGCTGCTGTCGAAGGTCCCACCATGTCTTGGGGTGAGCAGTGGCTCCTGCCACATGCATGAGCCTTGCCATATGGCATGGCAGACAGGGACTGGTCCCTTGAGTGGCAGTGTGGTATTGCATGCCAGGCAACCTTGCCCCGCTTTGGGTAAGGCTGCTATGTGCTGCATCCCCAGCCTAAACATCTGACAGCCTCCAGGCACATGATGCACAGCATTGCAAGGCGACAGTGACTGATGTGGTAAGGCTACCCAAACTGTGGTGTCTCGGTGTGGCTGCACCCTATGCCTTCTCAGTCCTGATAGGAAATTCAGATGTCAGAGAAGAACAGAATAGTATCATGAAGGTCCTACCAGCACTGCACACAGTTGGCAGAGGCAGCGGCAGGTGGTGATCTGGGCTGTGTAGAAGAAAGGGCATGTGTGTGTGAGTGAGTGAGAGAGAGAGAGAGAGAGAGAGAGAGAGAGGGGATGTAAGGTCAGATGAGCACCTTTAATCTTGCCCTGGGACAGACCCTTACCTTTTGAGTGAAGGAGAATCTCGTGATAGTATTATAGGTCCAATGACATACAGCTGACAAATACTGATGTTAGCCTGTCGAACACAATGCCACACTTCTATGCTCTTCATTTCAATTCATTACAGTATGCCTCTAATGCATTACCACAATGATAGCATTTCAAGAACTATTGTCTTCTAAAGACACTACTTTAAAGAAATGTCATGTAGGTGATTCAGGAAGAGAGCAAAGAGCAGGTTGAATTATATTTCCGATGTGTAAAAGGCAGAACAGATAATAGTACTCTCCCTGTCTTGCCTACCCAAGAGCCTCTCTCTCTCTTTTGACATGCTACCATTGCTACACTGGCAGAGTGATCTCAGTGAGGGCCTGAGGAATCTGAAATTAGCAACTTTCCTTGGTACTCTTGGCCTGAAATACCACAGATTTGATGATCTTCTGAGAATTTTGTAAAAGGCCTTTTTTTGATAGGATTATGGGTGATGAGGCTACAGGGTGCAGCCACACAAGACACTTATCTCAGTTTGGGCAGTAATACCTCCATCAGTGACTGTTACCCCACAAACAGTGCAGTGCCTCATCTGCCTGGCAGCTGCCAGATGTTCCCCCTGGCTTGTGGCAGGGCAGTGCATCCTCAAAAAAAGGCCAAGAACACATCACGTAGCAGCTTTACCCAAAGTCGAATAAGGTTGCCCAAAGTGGGTTAGAGGGCCCACCTCATGACTGGGCTATGTAGCCCTGCCACAAGGCAGGTTCTGGGGATCTGGCCCAAAGGAGCACACTTCTCCCCCCCCACCTAACAGCTGATCTTGGGGGAGTGGAGCCTGGGAGGAAGAACAACCCCCCCCTTCCCTGCTGCCTAACAGCTGATCAGTGGAAGGGGAACCTGGGAGGTGTGCACACACTTTCCAGGCTCCCCTCCCCAAAATCAGCTGTCAGGCAGATGGATTGAGGGAGAGGCAAGCCTGGGAAGAGTGCAGGCGCCCACCCTCCCAACAAACAGCTGATTAAGTGGAGGGGGACCTGGGAAGAGGGTGCGTGCTCTTCCCATGCTCCCTCTCCCTGATCCACCAAATTAACAGCAGATCACAGGGGAGGGGGGCCTGAGAAGAGTGCATATGCTCTTCTCAGGCTCTCCTCTCCCCCAGTCCACACAACTGACAGCAGATCACAGGGAAGGATGCACACTCCTTCCAGGCTCCCCTTCCGCCACCATCTGTCAGACAGGGAGGAGGAACTGCACCCGCCACTCCTCCGCTCCCCACCCCCCTGTAGCCTTGTAGCAGCAGGCTCAATCCTGCACCACAGCAGAAACTGGAACCTTCAACCTGTTTATCTGGCTCCTCTGCCCACCCCAGGGCATGGAGGAGCATGTGGTGGTTGCAGGGGAGCAGACCGTGTGTCTTGCTTTCCCTGCGATCCCAAAGTGTGACAACTACAACTGTCTGCCATGGGGTAAGAGGGGGATCAAAATTGTTCTATGTGAAGTGCTCTGAGTGGCATGGCAGGTGTGTGTGGGTGTTTTCAGATGTTACGGGGCCACTTGGCCCCGTACCGAAAACAACCCATTCATTCCCCGCCAGGGTCACCCCGTCACGCCATATCAGACGTGCCGGGGGGATCCCGGCAGGGNCAGGTGTGTGTGGGTGTTTTCAGATGTTACGGGGCCACTTGGCCCCGTACCGAAATATCAGACGTGCCGGGGGGATCCCGGCAGGGAATCTGGGAGGGGGCGGGGCTGCACGGCACAACGTGCGGCCGCACGGCCTCGCTCCCTCCACGCACCCTGCCGCCCGCCCTCCGGGGAGACGGGCGGGCAGCGGGGCCAATGCAGCTGCCACGTTGGGCCGGATGTGCCGGGGATCCCAGGCCGTGGCAACCGGCCAGACATTACTTTTTTTGGGTCCCCGCTGGGGATCTTTTTGTACCACGCTTCCAGGGACATTCCCCCAGCTAGCTCGGGAAGCGTGGTTCAGATTGACCCCTTGCGGGTATTGACCGTGGGGAACATCTGGCGGCTGCCAAACAGACGTTCAAGACACAGTGGCCACAGGTGGGTATTCACCGTGGTTCACTGTGATCTCGTAACGTCTGAAAATACCCTGTGTGTGCGTGTGTGTCACTATATAAAAATGATAAAACATAAAAAATATAATGAATGGACACGTATCATAACATAAATAAATTACAATATCATTTCAAAAACAAAATGTGTTTTATATCTATATACACCACAAAAAGAATCTTTGATTTTCCAATAAACATAAATGAAAAAAGTCCAACCAATGTTCTAAATGGTGATTACCAGTAAATAATGCTTTAACAAAAATTAAGTTCATGTCATTCCTGTTATTTTGAAGATGAATCTAGTGTTTATATCAGGTAGAAGATGAATCCAGTGTTCATGTTCATTAACATGTTTTGACATCAGGTTAACAGACATGAACACTGGATTCATCTTCCACCTGATACGAGCACTGGATTCATCTTCTCAGTAACATGAGTGACATGAACTTTTGTTAAAGCATTATTTACTGATAATCACTTTGTTGAACATCGATTGGACTTTTTTCATTTATGTTTACTGGAAAATCAAAGGCTCTTTTTGTGGTGGAGTTAATTAATGCTGGTGCATGGTAATATATTTACTAAATATTAATTTTATGACTGAATTTTGTCAGAGTGTTTAAAGCTTTTGTATGGAAATGTCCAATCCCAAGAAATAAAATAAATATATCCATTGACTCCTGTGTTTGAAGAAGCTCACTTTTTCTTAAGAGAAATTATCATAAATTTACAATTAAATTATAGTGCAAAGTTTGATTGATATATTTGTATGTCAGTAAAATCTAATTCTATTCAAAGGACTCCAGAAGACTTAAATGTGATCAATCTTAAAATACATATTTAAAAAGTAGCTTCATTTTTTTAATTCTGTCAGGACCAGAAAGTAGTATTTGCAACCAAATTTTCTTATATTTTAAAATATTTTCTTTTACTTGATGGTTGGTGAAAGACCCATTCGAACAGGGAGACCCTTACGGTAAAACAGTAAAAGTGCCTACACAAATCACTGTCAAATTCTTTGAATAAACAGAATTTTTCCCCCTCCAGTTTCTTCAGTTATGATAATTTAAGGTGTTGCAAGGGTCAACGGCAGGTGTGAGTCTGTAAGTTGATTGTGTTCCCTTAAATATTACAGAGCCAGTCACTGGAAACAGATGAAATGAATCTCTGCTTCAGTGGTGCTTCCAGTGTTTGCATAATAAATAAAAGGATCTTGTTTCCAGATGCACTGGTGTATGGAGCACACTAATTTTTGAGAGCTATCAATCCCCTCAACCCCACACAATTCTTGCTTGAAAGAGCAGTTTATTTTTCATCTAGGAACTGGTTTCCTCTTGGAAATGGAATTCGGAGTTTGTTGTCATGACAACACAGATTCCAGTACTTCTGTTTCCTACAACATATATTTCTCCAGGTTGCTACAATTCTGTTGCTTATCAGTGTTTTATCCATTGAGTGAGCTTGGTGGAGGCTGACATCTAGCATAAACTTCAAAACAGCGACTTATGCTATTTCTCAGAGGAGCAGGGCAGTTTATCACTGTAAACGTAGGAAAGCTTTACAGCTTGTCTTCAGCCATTTAGCTAGCTACTGTTAACTTATCAACCTGGCTTGTTAAAAGAACATGGCTTAAATGTCAGAATTAAGTTTATTTTTATCTACATAAAAACAACTGAACAGGACTACAGACAAGTGTACTCTGGATCCTACAAGGACACTGTCAATCACTAGTAATTAAATATGTCAAAAAGTGAATGACCAAACAGAGGTAAATTATCTAATCTAATCGATCGATCTATCTACAAAATGTTACATAGAAGAACTAATTGTGTAAATCTTGGTTGAAGGAAGTGTAAGGGACTGGAGAGTGGGACATGGGTTACAAGTACCTAAACCCCATGACCTGGATTCAGCATTGCATTTAAGCTTGGTCCTAGACCAGGGGTGGGGAACTTTTTCCCTCCCAGGGGTCACTTTGGAAATTAGTACAAGCTCTAAGGACCACACAGAAGTTGGAAATAGAGTGGGGAGGCGAATGGTGTCCTTTCAAGGAAAGGAGGATACAGACCATGGACCTGTCCCCTATTCTTGTGTGCATGCTGTCATTTCCGCTCACTTACCTAGAACTGAGGTTACGCACCCCTTGCCTAGACTCTCTAACACAAGAGAGGTGTAGTATACTCCTCCCTTTTCTACTCTCTTGAGTCTCTCCTTCCATTGTTTCCCCTCTTAAACCTTTCCTAAACTGAGGCTTCTCTTTATTCCCAGCTTTCCCCAAGCTTTCCTGGTAGTCTATAATAAGCTGAGGTCTTTTTTTCTTTTTCCCCTGCAGTCAACTGACTTCCCCAGTTACAACTGACCACTCTCAGTCTCCCTCCTTTTACTGCAGATGGAAAGGTTTAGATAGCTAGGGACAGGTGTGGCTGAGTTAATTAACTCTTGCTGGTCCAGCTTACTCTGCTACAGGGTCCAAGGAAGGACAAGAATAGAACAAAGGATGACTAGAAGTAGTGACTGGTCTAGATTTTGTAGGGCTGTAGACAAATTTTAAATGAGCTCTTGCATTTTATCAGCAGACACATTAATTGTGTCTCTCTGATGCACACAACCAGCTCAGCTAGAGGTGCTGGAGCTGAAATCTGAGTTTGGCTTCCTCCACTCCTGCTCTCCCTCCCATCTACACTGGATGGGAGGGGAAGAGCTTTAGCAGGGTTAAACTCACCTCTGACTGGCTATGTGATATGTTCCTCCCCTTTTTCTTCCTACTCCAGAGCTGAGTCACAATGGGTATTTTCAAATGTGACACCACCGCCCATGGTCACGCTTACCCTGACTTGGCCACTGGTAGTGGTGTCACATCTACTCCTGTCTGCCAGATGTTCACCATGGGTAGGAGCAGAGTACACCCCAGACCATGGCAGGGCTAACCCAGGATGTGTGCTGGGCTCCCTGCCAGGGCACATCCTGGATTTAGCCCTGCCACAGTCCAGGGAAGCCTACCCCGGTAGAGTGGGCTGTCATGTCTGATGGCCCGCTCTACCTAACCCAAGCTGATGGCTGGAGCAGTTCTGGACAGGTGCGTCAGCCTCGTAGGCCGCTGTGCTCGCCTGTCAAGGAAGAGGTGAGGCCGCGCTGAGGAGCATGGTGGGAGGGTGCATGAGGACCCTCGTCCTCTGCCCTCTCCCCAACCCTGGCTGCCTGCATGTTTGTTTGGTGCCAGGGCCTAATCCTGCCCATGGTGAGGGGGCTCACCATGGGTAGGATCAATGTGTGGCAGCTCAAAGAGCCGTCATGTATGAAAATACCCAATGGCAATGTCTAAGGCTCAGTGAAGAGCCTTAGAAAGCAAAGGGTCTGTTGCTGTTGCAACTCTCTGTGGTTAAAAGGTACAAGGGAACAACGAGTCTCTGCCTTCCCTAGGAATGTGAGGAGGGCATGGCAGAGCAGTGGGTATATGTTTGAGAAAGAGGTGGTGGTCATCATGGCATAGGGGTGTGTAGTGCATGTCAGTGTACAAAAGTGAGGCATGGGTCATCATGGCAAAGCAATATGTGTGTGTATTTCTTTTTAAAAGTTTTCTTTAAAAACAGCTGCAGGGGCCCTTTAGTCACAAGACCTGTGTTGCCTATGTCTAAAGCAGTCTCTGGTTAAGAAGCTGAGGGTAGTACTAAGAGAGCTTCTTGACAGCAAGATCTTTTCACCTTCAAAAAACGGTTCCACAGTCTCTCTCTTCACTTGCATATAACTTCATTTCCAAGCATCACACTACTATTGGTGCAGCTCTAGAAGTGTTGCCATCAGTGAGCTAGTGCCATCTAGTGGAGCTAGATTGCTATCTTTTTAACTGCCATTTTCTGTAATTCTGTCCAGAGCAGTTCTGACATGCTACTAATAACAAAACGTGAAGCAATGGGTGTTTGATAGGGGTGGGACCCCGGGCCCATTACCGGTTACCGGATTTACCGGTTACCGGTTCCACGAAAACCGGATTCCCGGATTAAATCCGGTATACCGGTACCGGATTTATTCCATTGGTTTCAATGGGGCGCTGTGTCCCCATTGAAACCAATGGAATAAATTCCTCCCCCTCCC
>QEPC01012577.1:346294-364371 GCA_003113815.1 Sphenodon punctatus | reverse complement strand
CGTCCTGACACCGGCAGCCACAGCCGGCGCTGAGGCCGCCGGACCGCCCGCCGCCGCCGGAGCTCCCAAAGGTAAGAGCGGCAAACGCACTGTAGGGGTGATCCCTGGGGGGGTGGGGGTGTTAAACACCCCCCCATGGATCGGGTCATACTTACCCGCGGCTGCGGGGACGCCGCGGCCGCTGGTGCTGGGGGGGGTTCGCCTGGCTTGCCGTCTTACTCTTAGTCTTTTCTTTTTTAAAACAAAAAGCCAGGCTGGGCAGGGTGGGTGGGGGGTGTCCCCCCTTCCACCCGCGCAGCCTGGACTCGGGGAGGTTTTTTTTAAAAAAAACTCTTTTGCTGGGGCTTTAAATTTTTTTACATTGCAGCCATTTTTAAATGGCTGCAATGTAAAAAAAACCGGTACACCAAAATCCGGTACCGGGTCCGGATTACCGGGTCGAATCCGGTAATGCTGGTACGCCCGATACCGGCATTATCGGGTACCGGTAGATCCGGAATTCCCACCCCTAGTGTTTGATCTATGCTGGGATGTTTTTAGGCCTGTGTGACTGGTGCAATTGTATTCCCTTCAAAGTAGGAGGGGACTCATGCGGGTTTCTGACTGCACTGACCGATGCAGTGCCTTGTAATCCTTGAAGATGCTTCTAGATCTATCCTTGAAATCCCAGTACTGGTGGAGCTGAACCACGATTAGCAATAGCAGGACATTTTTGAAAAGTAGTCAGTTTCAATATTCTCTTTCTCATGGAGACTGTTAGTTGTCTTTGTGCTTCTGTTTGAGATTATTTATGGAAAACAATCTACAAGGAAACACAAGCTTTTCTCTTTGTAGACAGTAAACACTGAACGTGGTAGGAGACTTCAACCTACCAAGACCTCCCTCCTCTCTGTTCCAACCTGCCAACCTGATGAAATCTATTTATTATCATACATGTTTACACAGACCAGAAAGTAGTATTTCCATGGTCACTGTTCTGAATTTTTTGAACTGTGCTAAGATGTTTCTTGATTGCTGATATGTACATTAAAATTCACTTTCAATTACAATGGAGCGGTGATTGAATTCTAACTTCTCTTGTATCCTACCTGTTTTTTTCCTGTCTTATGTTCAGCATAATTTCTGTTTTCAGATTCTCTCAAATATATTACACTTTCTATTATGTGTTTATTTGTTAATATACACATTATCACACAGTGTCATATAGTCCTGTAAGTAGTAATGATACTTGTTAATAACACTTCTAGATGAATAAATAATGATAATCAAAAGACTAGAGCACACCTTTGGGGGCACTAGGCACCTTGCAACTGAAGAGATTCTAAAATACTTTCATGGTTTCTTTGATTACCGTTTCCCCACCTGAATCTATGCTAATTATAATATCTCTGTGTCATTTGATGTTTATGCGAATTATACTATCTCTGTGTCATTTGATGTTTATGAAGAGAAAACTGCAGTCTTTGACCTATTTTTAGAACTCTCCCTGGTGAAGCCTCCAGTGCTGTCATATGTGACTTGTCATCTTAAACTTCCAAAGAGCCTCAAAGTCCCACTGAGTAGCACTGCCATAGTGGAGATTTGGATTAAAGTTCAACTTAAAATCTGCAGTGAGCAACATTTCTGACAATTTAGTCTGGTTCCAATAGGGTCTCATGAAGTAGATAAGAACTATTATTCTGTTCCCTCTTCCGTCTATCAAAATAAATATCCATTTTATAGATTTTGTTTTGGTTACTTCAGCCATTTCAGTATTGCATTTTGGTTATTTCGATGGTTTCAATATTTTCAGCATTATTTAGAGCAAAATAACATTACCAAAATGATCAAAATACCAAAATCAAATAACTGATTATAATGAAATAGCCAAAACAAAATAGTGAAATGACTGAAATAACAACAACAACAACAAAAAATCTATGAAAACAAAAATCTGTTTTGGTAGTGGATAATTTCAAATTGTCTATTTGGTTCAGCTCTGTCTGTGTGTTGTTTGTCTTAGGATGTCAGTGAATGAATGAGCATTCCCTAAAGCAGTGGTGGGCAACATAAAGCTAATTAGAGGGCTACAGGTCTAGCCCTCAAACACCTGAAAAGGCATCAAAAAAAGAAACATCTTTAGCATGGTCACAAGCCAAAAATCCTCTAGGAAATTTCCCTCCTCTTACTGCTTCTCTTAGTGTGCATGAACTGAGCACACACAAAACTTCCATTGTTCTGACCTCTCCCTGTTGGGGAATGAGGAGGAATGTTCTACTCAGACTGCTACTCAGACTGCTACTGTAAGGACATAGATGTAAGCAGTCTGGCCTAGTGGTAGGAGCAGAATTGGGGTCATGTTTGAGTCATAGCAGGATCAGAGCTGTGGGTTCAGGCAATCAACTAGGAAGGACAATCCAAGAAGCAGAATTATTATGCAGAGCAGTAGGAGATCAGCCTCAACGAGGCAACTTTTCCAGAAGGCAGTCCACATAATGGTATCTGGGCATTCAAAGCTGGAAGGTCAATCCATATAAGACAGGGGTGAGAACTGGGGCAAGAAGGGTGAGACAGGGCTGGAAGACAGATGTGCAGGGAGGTTGGCAGGGCTTCAGGTCAGGCAAGGCTGAAGGAAGGGAATAGTAATGTCCAGGAGTCTTAGGAAGACAGAGTGAGAAGAGTACAAACCAAAGCAGGGACAAGGGGTGTTAACACAAGTGATAGTGGACCACTGCCATTACAACTCAGTCCACACCAGGAAGCTGCTGGCAACCCGGTCAGGATTGGGCCTGGCTGCGAAACAAGCATTCACACAGCTGAGCTGAGGGGATAGGCAGGGAGCTGCATGAATGTTAGGGATGGGCAAACGCGGTTTGGATGTTCAGAATTCGGACCAAACTTGGTCTGTTCAGACATCTGGACCGAACATCCGAACCGAACTCTCAAATGACCGAACAATTCAGTCATGTTTGGATGAGTTCGGATGAGTTCGGGGGCAGGAAAAACATCTTTTCAGGGCCAAAAATTTGGTTTTGTTTTGGTATCGATAGTGCTATTTTTGAATGTTCGGCCAAGTTTGGCCAAACTGAACTCGGCTGAATCGAACCATTGAACCCAAACTTGGGTTTCGAACCAAATGACCGAATGTCCGAACATCCAAACCGCATTCTGTTCACCCATCCCTAATGAATGTGTGGCTGGCTGGCCCCACCCCTACACTGTGCCCAGTGCCCCACCTCCTGCCATGACTAGCAGCCATGGTAGCTGGCCATGGCAGACCTGATCCACACTGGGCCATGGCAGGCTATAACAAACACTATAGTAACTGTAGCTTGCTCTGACCTGAGTGGGCAGATGGTAGCCTGGACTGTGACCCTGGAGATCTCTGGATCACAACCCAGGCTAGCTGCTAAACACACCCAGGAAAACTCTGGGTCAAATGTCTTGAACGGCTCCAACAATTGTGATGGTGGCCCGTGGGCCTAAGTGGACCGCTGTCATGTTTATTTAACACCCAAGCAGCAAGCAGGCATGCTGACCAGTCTTCGGCAACCACTTCCTGCCACTCCTATATAGGATTTGTCATGAATTTTCGTGGGTAAGATAGTAAGATGAGGAGGCTGCCAGCAGATATAAACAGCAGAGTTCTTTATTCAGCAGATAAACACAACGTGTTGCGGGCTTCCAGGATCATTAGATCCCGAGCACCCCCCCGTGAGGGCAGTACATTTTTTATACAGAAATCCTTGGGCGGAAGGCCCTTTCATGGTTTGTCGCTTCTGCGCAGAGAAGTAGATGACAACACAACATTCAAAGTAATTGTTTTGAGAAAGGACAGTTTACTTCTAAGTTCAGGTTGGGGATGAGATAACAGTGGGAACAAAGGGTAAAAGGGAGGTTCTCTTCTGAACTGAAGCTAGCTACATTTTTGGGCAAGTTGAACCTTCCTTATGTGCAAAAAGTAATTTTCAAGTAATGGCTTATCTATGTGAAGAGGAACAGAGCCTGTCTTGTTTGAAGGGCAAAGCAAACATTTCTAACATGGCGAGGTAACTACAGGTCAAACAGAATTATAGGCTTTTAATATTTCTAAGATGGCAGAGGGTTATCACAGGGCAAAGAGAAATATAGGTTTTTCTACATCAATTCCCCCCTTTTGATACTTTAGAGAAAAGTATCACCAAATGAACCACCGCTTTTGTCTACAAGCCCTCAAGGGGATACGGGGTCTTGGAATTGCTGGGGCTAGTTGGAGAAATCCCTTGTACGAGGAAACAGCAGGCAGAGTTACAGAAGCAAACAAGGGAGTAGGCCTAAATTTTGAGGTGGAGGAAGCTAAACTCCTAACACACCAAAGAAACAGTTTACACAGTAAAAAGAAGAGGCCTAAGGCCAAAATGACAGCAGACAATAAAAACAACATGTGCTTGATCCAACCTGGGATATCTGGAAACAGATAATTGAGCCAGGACAACAAACCCCAATCTTGTGATTCATGTAACTTTGCCACTGCAGATTTAAGGTGCTGTGTGTTTTGAAAAATGGTATGGGTATTGTTGATATGTAGGTGCAACATTCACTGTGCATGCCTAGGAATACCCTCAAAGGAGTGGGAGGGAATAGGGGCACAAATCCAACAGTTAGATACATTTAAATCAATACGAAGCTGTTGTATTACTAACAAAAAGGTATTAGCAGAATCTAAAAAAAGTCTTTACCGAGGGGAGCTCTTTTCACTCAGGTTGTGCTGAGGGCTGTGGAAACCCCCCTTAACAAAAGGCACAAACATTTTGTTGTGATAGTTCAAATTTTTAGGCACAGGTTGAGTACTAGTCTTTGTCAGGAGGAGCATCAACCCTCCTGCAATGAGAGGCATGAATCCAGGCATTCTTGTTTTCTAGTTTCACTGCAGTGTGAGTAGTAAGCAATTCCAGGTGCGGGCCTGTCCAATGAGGTGCTAGACAGTTCTTTCTTTTGAACTCCTTCAACAATACCCAGTCTCCTGGCTTGAAAGGATGGTAAGGTTCCGTGGTTGAAGGAATATAGGCGTCTTTGGCACTCTGGCGAGCTGTTGACAAAGTTCTGGAAAGAGAAAGAACATATTGTGTAATAGAGTCATCGAGGCCAGACAAATATTTTCGCTGTCTGGATGTAGGGGTTAGGCCCAGTCACATGGCTCTTTCAAAAACCAGTTCATGTGGGGTGAGTCCATGCTTGCAAATGGGAGTAGCTCTAATGGCTATGAGTACTAAAGGCAAGGCATCAGGCCATTTAAGACCAGTTTCATGAGTTATTTTAGCAAGTCTGGTTTTTAAGTCAGAGTTTTTCCGTTCCACCATGCCACTACTTTGTGGGTGGTATGGGTTGTGAAAGAAAAGGCAAACTTGCAATGTTTCACAGAGAATTCTGATAATGTCTGCAGTAAAGTGTGAACCTTGATCACTGTCTATGGACAAGGGAACACCAAAGTGTGGTATAAAGTCTCTGAGGAGGTGTTTGGCAACTGTGGTAGCTGTGGCCCGGCAGCAAGGGAAGGCTTCAGTCCAGCCAGAGAAAAGGCAGATGACCACCAGCATGTGTTTGTAGCCCTGTGCTGGGGGCAAATCAGCAAAGTCTATCTGGAGGTTCTGGAAGGGTCTGTCGCTCCATGGGCGAGAGGATGGGTGACAAGGCTGGGAACGAGCTGGGTTGAACAGTTGACAGGTGGCACAGGATTGGGTGACAAGGTGAGCTTCAGTAGTGACAAAAGGGGCAAACCAAGAGGCAGAAATCATTGCAGCTATCCCCCCTTTGCTAGAGTGTGTCATTATGTGAGACACTCGAGCCAAATGCTGCACCAAGGCATGCGGTGCTACTGGATGTCCATCAGGGTGGCGCATGATGCCATCGGAATCTGGGGAGCAGCCAGACCGCTTCCAAATGCGTTATTCAGAGGGATGGGCAGCAGCTTGCTGGGCAGCAAGGTCTTCAAGGGAGGGAAAATCAGCAGGAGTGTGACCTGAAAAGGAAACTGCAGCAACGAGACAGAGAGAAGGGCCAGATATTGCTGCTTGTTTTGCAGTCTGATCAGCAAATCTGTTGCCCAGAGTTGTGTTTTTTAAAAAAAATCAAAAAACCCCCCGAGAAGTAGAGTGAACTTTGACATGTATAATTGCCACATGAGAGGGAAGGAGTAAAGCAGATAAAAGATTTGAAATAAGAGGTCCGTGAGAGATAGGGGCACCAGAAGATGTAAGGAATCCCCGTTCTTTCCAAATAGTGCCGAAAGAGTGACAGACACCAAAGGCATAGCGGGAGTCAGTGTAAATGTTGACACGTAAACTGGCAGACAAAAAACAAGAATGGGTTAAAGCAACCAGTTCAGCCGGCTGAGCTGAGTGAAGGGAGGGGAGGGAGCCTTGCTGCAATACAGCGTAGGGCGTACAAACCGCATACCCAACATGTAACCCTTTGTGATCCTGGTAGCAGCTACCATCAACAAACAAATGACAGTCAGGGTGAGGAAGAGGCATATCTGTTAAGTCAGGACGAGGAGAGGTGGAATGAGAAACAAGGGAAGCATAGTCATGAGAAAGAGTTGTTTGTTTTTTTGGTTTTTTTTTTATAGTCAGAGACAGGCAGGATTTAAAGTAAACACAATAGCTTTCAGGAGCCAGCAAAAAGCATGTTAAACGAGACAGGGACAAGAGCTGGAACTGACGGTGAGTAAGTAAAGAATACACACCATGAAGAACAGCCACAGGAAGGGGGTGACCTAGGACCAAAGGAGAGGATTTTTTTTCACTAGCTCTGCTGCTGCAGCAACAGCCTTGACACATGGGGGAATCCCCTAGCAACAGGGTCAAGGCGGGTGGAAAAATAGGCAACTGGGCGGTTTTGATGGCCAAAAGGTTAGGTGAGAACACCAAGGGCAAAACCTTTAGACTTATGACAAAACAGAGTGAAAGGCTTGCAATAATCAGGTCGAGCAAGTGCGGGGGAGAGGTTAAAGCTGCTTTTAAATCCTGGAACGACTGTACAGCTTCAGGAGACAGGAGAAAATGGTCAGAGGACAGTGCAGAATAGAGAGGTTGAGCCAACTGGGCATACCCCAGTATCCACTGGTGGCAGTAGTTAGCAGCACCCAAAAACTTTCGCAATTGGCGAGGGGTAGAAGGCACTGGTAGGGATACAATGACTTCCAGTCTGTCCAATGAGAGGGAACGAGTTTCAGCAATGATTACATATCCCAGGTATTGAATTTGAGGTTGACAAAACTGGAGGTTAGCACAAGAAACCTTATGTCCCTTCAGGGCCAAATGCTGTAAGAGTGCAAGAGAGGCTGCCTGGCAAACTTCTAAAGTTGGGGCAGCAATAAGCAAATTATTTGCATAAGTTATGAGAGTTGCATCGGAAGGCACAACAAAATCAGACAAAGTTTGGCAGAGGGCCAATCCAAAAAGGGAAGGGGAATCATGTAAACCCTGGGGGAGACGGGTAAAAGCAAGCTGGCAACGTGTGGAGGGGTCAGTAAAGGCAAACAAATATTGAGAATCTGGGTGTGTGGGGACAGAGAAAAAGGCTTGAGATAAATCAATGACAGTAAAAAACTTAGCATCAGCAGCTATGGAGGCAATAGTGAGAACCGGGTCAGGAACAATGGGGTGCAAAGGGACAACAAAATCATTTACTGCTCGCAAATCTTGGACAAACCGATAAACAGGGGAGCCATCCTCATGGAATTTTCACGGTTTCTTTACTGGCAAAATGGGGCTGTTAACAGGGGACAGGCAGGGTGTTAAAATGGGAAACTTTGAATAACACGGTGAATGCCAGCTGTGGCCTCAGCAGACAAAGGGTACTGAGGAACTGAGGGAAAAGACTTGTTAGCCTGTACTGATATTTGCAAAGGTGCAATGCCTTGCAGCAGCCCCACATCATCAGGGGTGGCTGCACACAATTTGGGAGGCAAGGCAGACAAGAGCTCCTGGTGATCAGACAGAGGCTCCTGTCCTGTCTCCTCAGTAGCAAGGGCCATCAAAAGTACAGGAAAAATTGGCTGCGGCAGATCCAGAAAAACACCATCAGGTGAACAAAGAATTTTAGCATTCAATTTGCAAAGCAAATCTCTCCCCAGCAAGTTTACCGGTGTGTTACGGCTTAAAAGGAAATAATGTCTCTCTGTGAGCGGACCAATGGTTACAGTGGTGGGCTCAGAGAGGGGCACTCTAGAACAGATACCCTTCACTCCTATAGTAGGGATGGAGGAGGAAGAGGGTGGTACCATAAGAAACAAAGAAGACTGGAGCATAGAACAGGTAGCCCCAGTGTCAACCAAGAAAGGGGCCTCAGCTCCGGCAACAGTCAGGGAAATCATACCGTCAGGAGAAAGGGGAAGGGAATCGGAGGCGTCGGGAGCTGAGGCCATTTCCCATCAGGGCTGAGCTATATCGTACCGTCAGGGGAGACGTGTTGGTAAAAATTGTTCTTGCAGCCCTTGTGGGGCAGGGCAGAAAGGGTTATCCCCATGGTATGCAGGGGGGATGAAAGGGGATGAGGTCAGAGCAGGGTTAGGATTTTATCCCTGGGGGATCTGGGACAGGGGAGATTACCGGGTAGATGGGACGCGGTAGAGGAGCCGAAGGCAGGGGCGAGACAGGGTCTGTCCCAGCCAACGGACAGAATCTCTTTTGGACACTTGGCCAATTCGCCTCGTCGTCCCAGAGAAACCAAACGTCCATCTGTCTCGGGTGGTTGGCTTCTAAATTATGTCTCAAGTGAGTTAACACTGGGATACAAAAAGAGCCAGTCAAAAGAAACTGCAGCTCTGGTTGATCTCGAGTGTAGAAATTCCATTTCTCAACCCATTTTACAGCTGATTTTCCCATACTGACGAGCCATGTATTCCACGGGAGCATCACCCGGGGAAATCTTGGACTCTGGCGATTCCATTATAATTAGTACAGCAGCAGGATTGCAATCTAATCAAACTCCGAGGCAGCCTGGAGGACTCAGTCCTGATGCCTGCACACCCGGAGCCCTGGGGCGTCCCCCTGGGATTTTTAAACAGATGCAGCACTTACCGCAGGATCTCCAAGGGACTCCTGTGTTCCTCGAATCCCACTCCTGACACCAGAAATGTCATGGATTTTCATGGGTAAGATAGTAAGACGAGGAGGCTGCCAGCAGATATAAACAGCAGAGTTCTTTATTCAGCAGATAACACAACGCGTTGCGGGCTTCCAGGATCATTAGATCCCGAGCACCCCCCCATGAGGGCAGTACATTTTTTATACAGAAATCTTTGGGTGGAAAGTCCTTTCATGGTTTGTTGCTTCTGCGCAGAGAAGTAGATGACAACACAACATTCAAAGTAATTGTTTTGAGAAAGGACAGTTTACTTCTAAGTTCAGGTTGGGGATGAGATAACAGTGGGAACAAAGGGTAAAAGGGAGGTTCTCTTCTGAACTGAAGCTAGCTACATTTTTGGGCAAGTTGAACCTTCCTTATGTGCAAAAAGTAATTTTCAAGTAGTGGCTTATCTATGTGAAGAGGAACAGACCCTGTCTTGTTTGAAGGGCAAAGCAAACATTTCTAACATGGTGAGGTAACTACAGGTCAAACAGAATTATAGGCGTTTAATATTTCTAAGATGGCAGAGGGTTATCACAGGGCAAAGAGAAATATAGGTTTTTCTACATCAGACTGCTGACAGGTTGGGTCAATCAAGAGATGAGGCAGGATTCAGGAAGCTTACAAGGTTCAGCCTGGCAGGCTGAGTTTCCACTGCAGAGAGGTTCAGATGGTAAGCCGATCCTGACACCTACTGTCCCCATCAGGGCCAGGGCCCCAATATTCTGTAGGTCACACAGTGTGCCTGGCCCATGCTCTCTGTCTCAGTAGTGGTAGTGACTCTCTCTCAGCCACTACTAGAAGAGTTTCAGGTGTTACACCAATGGTTCCCAAGCTTTTGGCCTGTGTGACCTCATTCTGAGACGTAACTATAATTTCATGAGCCCCAAAGCAACAAAGGAATACAAAGTATGAAATATCAGTTCAAATTATGAGCCCATTTGAAGATGGTATGACCCCACTTGGGGTCCCAATCAGCAGCCTGGGAACTTTTGTATTATACTATATGCTTCCTTAGCTTTTCTGATATATACAATAATATTACATTATAATGATCAGTTGCAGCATAGAGTGTTTTTGAAATTGTATGCCATGGTGGTGAAGGCAGCAAAGAAAGCGGATCTTTGCTGCACACATCGCATCCACTCTGTGACGTCTAGCGGAGCTGTTCTGGGTGGTGAGAGGTCTGGTCAGTCTAGCGTGTCTCACGTCCATGGCCCACTGTGACATGTTTCTGAAGTAGTTTGTGGATAAAATTACTCGCATTGAGCATGACTTCAGCTCCACAATTTTTGGGCAGTGGTGGAGCCAGAGGTTAGGAATTCCCTGTCTGGTCAGGATTTGTGGGATGAATTTCTATTGGTGACACTTGCCGATGCGCTGGGGTCGGTTCAAGCCATTAATTGCAAATTAGATCCTTGCCCTTCCTGGTTGGTGAAAGCCACCAGGGAGACATTAGGGTCAGTGCTGGTGGGGGTCATCAACACTTCCCTTTGGGAGGAGAGGATGCTGGACTGCCTCAAGGAGAATGTGGTCTGGCCCCTCCTCAAAAAACCTATCACTTGATGTTGGTGCCTGTGGAGAAACCCTCCTGGCTAGATTGCCCCTTAGGTTCCTCCCTGACCCAAAGCAAGGGATTCTGCCAGACCATATAAGGATATGTGCTCACCTTAGCCCCCCTGACTGACCAAACCTTACTTACCTTACCAAAGAAGGGACCCTAGGTCAGATAACCTAACTGATTGACCACCTTGAACAGGGTCACCTGGGGCTGCGAGCCAATAGCTGAGATGCTAGTGTTGCCCTTTAAAAAGAAGGCTAGTAAATTTCTAGCGACACAGACCTCATGGCCAGCACCCGGTAGCTGTGCTGGACTAACTTGCAACACCCAGATTTCTCCATCCATCTGGGAAAGAACTGAACCCTGCATAGCTAAGACATCCACGCTTACTATGCAGAGAAGATACTGTGAGTATTTCCTTCTATGCAGAGAAGCAGGGTTAAGGACCGTTTAGGCTTAAGCGGCATTCAGACGTGTGTTTAAATCGCACAGCTGCAGCGGCGGCATCGTGCGATTTAAAGAACCCCACACTTCCAGGTTGGTGTGAATGTGGTGAGTGTGCACATTTCCACCTAGCCCGAATTTTTGGAGTGCGGTTTGAAAAGCTGCTCGGAGCAACTTTTCAAACCGCGTTCCAAAAATTCGGGCTAGGTGGAAATGTGCACACTCACCGCATTCACACCAACCCGGAAGTGCGGGGTTCTTTAAATTGCACGATGCCGCCGCTGCAGTTGTGCGATTTAAACAAACGTCTGAATGAGCCCATAGACATGCTCTAAATGGCCTGCTATACCTATTTGTAGTTGCCTGTGTTTGCTCATGAGTTCAATGACTTTCTCCTACCTTTTTTTATCCTTGTAATTTGGTTGACTTAGCTAGTAAAAATTATAAATCTTGTTTTCTCTAATCAAGAGTGCCTGGTGTGTGTGCTGTGACCCAAAATGCTTCCCAAGTTTGGCTTATGCTGGTAAAGCAATCTCTAATAAGGAGCAGGGTTTGGGCTTCCAGAGCAGCCCTTAACCCCGGAAGCTTGTTGCTCTGGTGGTGGCAGCAAAACCTGAGTGTTATGGTGATGGGCACACAGTGAGGGAAGGGGCTAGGAGTAGAGCACACACACACCTACTGGACCTATTACGCCACAAGTGGTGCCAGCAGTGGGATCTGACCTAGCAGCCACACACACTTTGATCCCAGACCTGTTTGTGTTCAGGAAGGGAGAGAAAATCCTTTGGCAAGTTTTGGTTGAACTTTTAAAGGAAAATGTGGCTTTCAATTGAGCCATGAGCAATCAGGTCGACCCAATCTGGCTTCGGGTCAGCTGGACAGGGCTTAGTTAAGCAGTGACAAGGCATGGAATTGCAGGAGTTCCGTAATCTGGGAAGGTACCCTGCAGGGGCTGTCCAAGGGGTTCAAGAGACTACCCAAAGTAGACCTCATAAGAAAAGCTCAGAATAGAAACCTCTCAACAGAGGGGAGAACCAACGAGCAGTTAAAGCAGCAGATAAGGGACTTTGAAATGTCTCTGCTGGATCAGAATGATGAGGCAGAGCAGAGCCTCTCTTACGGCTCTTCACCTACAACTGACCAGCCAGGAGAGAATCATACCTCATCTGAGTTGGAGAGGATGCAAATCCGTTTTGAATTTAAAACACTAGAAGCCCAGGAGAAACTGCTTGCAGACAATGCAGCTCAACGTCAGCATGAAAAGGAGCAGCAAGAAGCCCAGGAGGCTCAACGCCAGCATGTGAAGGAGCAGCAAGAGGCCCAGGAAAAAGTCCAGGAAGCTCAGCACAAGCATGAGAGTGACATGCTCCAGAGGATACTATCTGCACCCCACAAGTTGACAACAAAGGACTTCACCCCTTTTAAGGAGGGGGGCAACCCAGAAGTATTCCTGAGTGTCTTTGAGCAGCAGGTGGCTCAGTGGATGTACCTGAGGCTGAGTACATGCGTTATATGACTGAGTTGTTGGTGGTGGGGTGGTAGCTGAGATCCTGGACAGTTTGTCTCTGGAGCAAGTCAGCAATTATGCTACCTTTAAGGATGCAGTGCACAGATGTTTTAGGCTGGGACCCGATCACTTCAGAAAGTGGTTTCACTCCCTGGCCCTCCAGCCAGGGGAATCTCTAGCATTTACTGCCTAGCTAAAAGAAGCCCTGAGGAAGTGGATTGAGGGGACCCAGGCAGATACCAGGGAGAAGGTCATAGGCCTATTTGAGCTTGATCAGTTTTTCTACTGCTGTCCCAAAGAGATAAAACATCTGATTAAGGACACGATGCCCAAAACTATAGATGAGGCTGCAGACATAACCAATCAATTGTTGATAAACTGGTAGCGGCAAATTGGAAAGATTATCCACCCCAGGAAAGAGCAAAGGAGTCCTCAGAAAGGGGGAGCCAAGGGGGAGGTAAATCAGATGGGAGGTGGGATCGCAGGCTGTGGAGCACAAGATGACTGTGGCCCCCAACCCAGCCACTTCCCCTATCCCAGCCAGAAGGGGCTGTTTTCACTGCCAGGAAGTAGGGCACATCCAGGCTGACTGCCCGAAACTAGCAACCCCTAAAATTGAGCAGGTCCACAGAGTAATGGCAGAATGGGAGAATGAGAAGCCTAGCTATGATTTTATGCGGAGGGTAACTATAGTGTGGGGTGAGGGGGAGGAAACCCCAAGGAACCTCACAGCTTTTCAAATTACCAATGCTGAGGAACTAACAGGCTGCTATAATGACCTAGTGAGAATAAAAGGAAGAACCCTTATGGGGGAACTAGACCCTGGGGCAAGAAGGACAATTAGTAGTGTGGATCTAGTCTCACCCTGCAACATTATCCTTGGGAAGAAGGTATGGGCCAAGGGCTGGGGAAGACAGGGAAGCCAGAGGGTCTCCCTGTAGCCCACCTGCCCATAGAGTGGTGGGGGCTGGAGGTGCTTGTAGAAGTTGGGGTGCAAGAGGACCCCGAAATCCCCCTGCTGGTAGGAAGAGATGTTCTGGGGGACTGTGACCTCACTAAGAAAACACGGTGCAGCCTGGTTAGGCCACCAGTGCAGACCAGAGAAATGGCCTCCCAGACTTCAGAAGGTCCTGAGGGGGGAGTCGAGCTGCAGAGACACCCAGAGGGGGTGGAATCTGCTGAGGGAGAGGCCAGACCAATCCAACCTGGGGAGGCTCCAGAAGTGCTGACGGCTGGAGGTGGTAACAGAACCCAAAGTGGTAGTAGAGACCCTGGGAGGGAGCCTAGAGAGCACCTTGATGGGGAAGGAAATGGAATCCAAGGAGGGTACTATAACCCTAGGGGTGAGTCCAGAAGACAGCCCGAGAATGGAAAGTGTTAAACCCAAGGACGGAATTGAGGAAAGGCCCCCAGAAGGAGATGGTGTACTCCTGGGTGGAGTCTTCCAGGCGCAGGTTTTGGTAGACCCTAGCTTGCCCAGTGATAGCACAGTAAGCTTGGAGGAGGGTAACTTAGAGGGGTCAGTGAACCCCAACAGGGAGAGCTCTGAGGACTGTAAGTCAGAAGCTTTAGTAGACCCTAACTGGAAAGAGCTCAAACAGTTGGCACGGAAAAAAGGAAGCAAGTTTCACTCCTGACCCTGAGGAACAAAGAATCTGGGTTGAGAGAAATGCAGTTCTGCAGCCACTCTCAGGTATGGAACAACCTTGTAAGAGGGTGGGAAGAGATCCTAGTCTTCCCTTGGAGTTATGGGGTGACAAAGAAGAGAGTTCCCATACAAAAGTTATGCATTGCCTAGGGAATGACAATAGAGGTAATTTTCTGACCAAAGTGATGGAATGCCAAGGGAATTACCAAGAAGGGCATTCCCCAACTAAAGTAACTGAATGCCTATTGGAGTGCTGTGAGGTCATCACCACGTCACCCACAGATTACAAAGCTAGCGGAGTCATTAGTTGAGACCCTGAAGGGAATGCTGAGGGCTTATGGGGAACCCCACATTAGCAATTGGGATGAGGGGCCTCTACATTTGCCCTTTACCTACAGAGAAATACCCTTGGAGTCCAGGGGCTTCTCACCTTTTGTGTTAATGATTGGGAGTCGAGCTGATGGACTCTTGGTAGCCCTTGTAAGGGACTTGATTGAGCCTGGGAAGAATCCCAAAGTGGTCCAAGTGAGTCGTACAAAACCACATTAGTACAAGGGAAGAGGTTCACGGTATCCATGGAATATAGCACTCTGCAGTGGCTATAGACCACGAAAAACACTAACTCCAAACTGCAAAGATGGGTTTGGAAACTCCAGGAATTTGACATGGACATTCAGCATATCAGCGGGAAGAACAATGTCATCACTAATGCTCTCTCCCATAAGGATTCTATTTGAATGTATAGGACACTAACTAGACTTTGATTCTGTTTTCACCTTTGGTCGAGTGTAACGGGGACGCACCGCTATGACTATGTACCCCTGAAATTGTATGTAACCCTTCCATGTTTCTTTTCAGTCATGGCAGGGACCTAAGGACTGGATACACCTGAACCCGCAGCTCTGTCAAGCTATGTGTTCAGGCTACAGGAAAAAAAAGGGGAGGGGGGAGTGTGGAGAAACCCTTCTGGCTAGATCACCCCTTAGGTTCCTCCCTGACCCAAGGAAAGGGACTCTGCTAGACCATATAAGGATATGTACTCACATTAGCCTGTGCTGGACTAACTTGCAACACCCAGCTTTCTCCATCCAGCTGGGAAAACTGAACCCTGCATAGCTAAGACATCCACGCTTACTATGCAGAGAAGATACTGTGAGTAATTCCTTCTATGCAGAAAAGCAGGGTTGGGGACCATTTAGGCTTAGACGTGCTCCCTTGTCTCTCCCTCTGTTCCCCCTTCCCTATCTCCCCTCCCACTGTCTTTAGATTGTAAGCTCTCGGGCAGGGACCGTGTATATCTTATTCTCTGTAAAGCACCAGGTACATCGCTGGTACTATATAAATGCTAATAATAAAATAATAATAATAATAAATTAATAAACGGGCTACCATACCTACTTGTAGTTGCCTGTGTTTGCTCACAAGTTCAATGCCTTTTCCCTACCTTTTTGTATCCTTGTAATTTGGTTGACTTAGCTAAAAACTATAAATCTTGTTTTCTCTAATCAAGAGTGCCTGGTGTGTGTGCTGTGAACGAAAACACTTCCCAAGTTCGGCTTACGTTGGGAAAGCAATCTCTAAAAAGGAGCAGGGTTTGGGCTTCCAGAGCAGCCCTTAACCCCAGAAGTTCGTTGCTCTGGTGGTGACAGCAGCAAAACCTGAGTGTTATGGTGATGGGCATGCAGTGAGGGAGGGGGCTAGGAGTAGAGCACCCCCCCCCACTGATCCATTATGCCGCAGTAACCTGGCGAGCTACTGGCCTGTCTCTAGCCTTCTCTTTTTAGGGAAGGTTATTGATGGGTAGTGGCTCGGCAGTTACAGTTGCATTTGGATGGCATCAGTTTTCTTGATCCTACGCAGTCTGGTTTTCGTCCGGGTTACGGCACAGAGACAGCGCTTGTGGCATTGGTCAGTGACCTCCTGGTAGAATAGATAAGGGTCACATGACCCTGCTGGTTCACTAGAGACACTGTTAACCATAAGATGTTGGTGACTAATCTGCAGGACCTAGCCAGAGTGGACAGGGCTGTCCCACGCTGGTCATTCCTACCTTGCCGGAAGATCTCAGCCGGTGGTGCTAGGGGACTGCTCATCATCCCCTGGGAGCCTCCTGTGTGGACTCTATTTTGTCCCCTCTCTTGTTTAATGTGTATATGAAGCTGCTAGGGGAGGTCATACGCAGCTGGGGGATTCTCTGTCACCAATATGCTGATGACACCAAGATGTATTAGTTATTTTCATCCCACCCTGGCTCCGCTGTCTCATTGCTGTCTCGATGTTTGGTGGCTTTGGGGGATTGGATGAGGTCGAGCCAACTGAAGCTCAATCACGATAAGACAGAGATGATGCTCATAGAGGGTAGTGGTGATCTGAGGAAGGAGGTTGCCCCCATTATTGGGGGTATTTGGCCTCCATTGGTTCCATCTGTGCAGAGCCTGGGGTTGTTACTGGATTCAAAGCTATGCCTGGACTCTCAGGTGTTAGCTGTGGCCAGGGGTGCCTTTTGCCAACTACATCTGGTGAAGAGGCTCCGTCCATATGTCTCGGACTCCTACCTTGCCATGATCATCCATGCATTCATCACCTCGAGGCTAGTCTACTGCAATGCACTCTACGTGGCGCTGTCCTTGGTGATGGTTTGGAAGCTACAGCTGGTAAAGAATGCGGTGGTCCATCTGCTAACAGGAGCGGGCCACAGGGAGAACATTCAACCAGTGCTCCGAGCGCGGCACTGACTGCCTATTGGCTGTACACACAAATACAGCTGGGTGTTGTCAGCATATTCTGGGTCCAATTCAAGGTGCTGGTTTTGACCTCTAAAGCCCAACACGGCTTGGGATCTGCTTACCTGGAAGATTGCCTCATCCTGTGGGCCTCAGGGCAGCCCCTGTGCTCATCTGGGACTGTCCTTCTGGAAATCCCAAGTTATCAATGAGTTCGTATGGACATGGAGGGCGTTATTGGTGACTGCACCATCACTATGGAATTTCCTCCCAGTGGAGATTCACCTCAGCCAGGATTGCTTTGCATTCCAATGAAATTGCAAGACCTGACCTTTTTGTCAGGTGTTTGGTTGGGGAGGGTGGGATGGGTTATTCGGGGTGAGGGGAGGAGGGGTTTTTGTATTTCTGCACAGACCTGTTTTATATGTTTTATGTATGCTTTTTAATATTTACTTATGTTTATATTATATCACTGTTTTTGATATTGTTGTTTAATTTAAATTTATATTGGAAGCCGCCCCGAGTTGCTGTTGGCGAGCGGGGAGGGGTATAATTACATAAATAAATAAAATAAACATTATTTCTAAATTTTCTTGTTTTAAAGCTCCAGAACTAAAAGGTTCCTTTCTATGAAGAGGAAAATTTCCTAACCTTTGCCTGCTCCCATGGAAAAAGTAACATGTAACACCTCATGGGGTAGTTTTGTATCCCAAGCTGTTTTCCTGCCCTGGAACAAAAATGTGCCAAATAATTTAGCTTTCAGTGACACTGTCCACACAGTCTATGTGCTGCACACACAGAGAGAGACAGAGACACATTGGAGCATATTCTTTATGGGGAATATTTAACCCACAAATGCACAAGCAAAATACTCCAAATGTCATTTTCTTGTGTAAAAACATAATTTTTTATTCTAACTGTACAATATACATTTAATAAACATTAAATATGTATTTAATAATTTATCAAAACATAGCAAAATAGACAATATTTTTAACCCTTTAAAACGTGTAACACTAGAACCTGCAAGAACTGTAAACACTGATTAGAACAAATGCAAGACACTTTATTAGCAAATTAGGCAAACATTTAGTTGTCAATGCA
>QEPC01012577.1:294426-305983 GCA_003113815.1 Sphenodon punctatus | reverse complement strand
CCCTCCCTTCCCACGCCCCCCCACTATGTCCTGCCGCCCCACAATTTACTCACCGGTGGCAGCTCCAGTATCAGGCTCCTCTCCGTCCTCATCTCTCCTGCTCTTGATGGCTGCACTGGAGCTCCCAGGCCTGAACTGTTCAGTCGGGCCTGGGAGCTGCCGTGCAGCCAGGCTTCCCCAAGTTCCCTTCCTCCCTCCCAGAGTTGAGTCAGTTTGACTCAACAGGGAGGGAGGAAGGAACTCAGGGAGGCGGGGAGCTCCCCGTGCGGCAGGAGCTCCCCGCCCGCTGCAGGGACACTGGGCAGTTCATACCAGGGCGCCTGTATTCAATGCCCTGGTATGGACTCTAGCCCTGCCTGGCCCCTGCAATGGAATAGTGCCCTCAGACGCTATTCCATTGCAGGGGGTCCCTTTATGCGGAATGGACGGTGCTTCTAGCCGCCCATTCCTCATAAAGGGAGAAAACGGGGTGGTGGTGGGTGAGTCACAACTCACCGGTTGTGTGCGCGTGCATGCACACAACTGGTGAAAATGTTCTGAGCCATCTCGAAGAACATGGTTTAGAGAAGCAACCTTCAGACAGTTGCTGCTATAAACCAGGTTCTTCGAGATGGCTCAGAACATTCACCGCGGTGTGCACAGCCATTTTTTTTTTTTTTTTAAACCACCTGTGTCAGGGCTGGCCGGCCGAGGGAGTCATGGGGCCAGGAGGGGCATTTCCCTCCCTTCCTAAGGGGCCCACCGCCCCTGGGAAAAAGGCAAGGAGACCACGTATAGGATTAGAGGCTGAAACTCTTTATCAGCTAAGCCAGTCTAAGAAAATACAATGAGCAAATACAAAATCCGAGGTCCAGTACCACAAGCCTTCTTACCCATATCATAACAAAGGGAGTCACTTGGGTATCACTGTAGTGACATTTCCTTGCCCAGGGCAAAACCCACTGCCTTTGGCACTCCCAGAATGCCCCCATCCATTTTCGGAGTGCCACCACCTGACCCTATAATAAGGTCAATGGAAAGGGAAGAGATGGGGCATCACCCTTGGACCATCTTAATCCTGGGAGTGTCACCCCTGTCCCCCTCTGGGGGAGCACAGTCACAGGCTGCCCACAAGCCTGAACAACTAGTTCCTGCTTCCAAAACTGAAGAGATGATGACTCCTACTGTCACTTGCTCAATCAGTTCTGGTACTCATTGCTTCATTATTAACCTCCCTGCAGATTTGGTACATAGGCCCTCTTTACACAGGCAGCACCCACATATGAATACCCAGAAATCTGAGTGTTCATGCATGGGTTCTGCCCGTGTAAATCCTGCAGCAGGTGGGGTGCATGTGTGCTCCTGCGTGAAAATGGCAATTGATCTGTGTGTGTTGATGTGTGGAGGTGGGTGTAGATGCTGGGTGTATGCCTGTCAATACCCTCCTCACCCACCCCCACCCACTGCACATGGACCATGGTGCACACTGACACCCCCACCCCCATGCCATGGACCATATGGAGTGTTTTTACTTACAATATTCAGTTATTGGTCATATTGATACGATATACTACTTACAACAATAGTCCAGTCCCTGGTGTGCTCTCACACTTCATTTTATTGGCTCATGTGGGACTGTTCCCTTTGTTTGTTGGCTGTGTAGAAAGGTCCATACTCTAAATAGCTAAACCTATATGCACCAGTCCAGAGAGAAAGCATACCCTTGTTTACTCAACCAGCACAAACTGAAGGTAAAGGTGTTGCAGGGAAAGTGAAAAACCTGTAGCAAATATAGCCAAGTGTTGCTAGCATGAAAAATATCTTCCTGGTCACTAGAAGGCAACCAGCTGAATCCACAGTGCCAGTCTGAAAGGGTGGGAGGGACAACATTTTCTCCCCAGCAAGTAACCAAAAATTCGCAAGAGAGTTCTTCTTGCCTACTTGTTATCTTAGATGCTTTTGTAACCTCTTCTTCTCACTACAAAGGACTTAAGCATATTGTAGGAATATGAGCCCTTGGGTATGGGACATCTTAGTGAACTAGACTATGGCTAAGGCCTGCAGAGATTTTCTATTCACTGAGAACTGAAATCTAATTCCTGAACTAGAGGGGTCACTTACTGGAAATGGAAGCTTGTTTCCAGTAGGACAGTGACGAGAGAGAAAGCCCACACTGGTCTTGTGAGTTCCTGAGAACAGGAACTGTTGTATGAGCATCTGTGGTAAGAGCTTCCTTCTCCAGTTATACTGGAGTCAGGAAAAGCCATATACATGGTCTCTGAAGATGGTGCCGGATATACATTTATCATACTACCCTACCACCTTCTGTACTGTGAATAGGACACTCTGTAAAATGTGAGAACTCATACTTATGTATGAATATTCCAATGAGCCCATTCCTCATTGGTCAGATTTGGGTTCTTTGTCTAAAAACTATAAGTACCCCAAGGGTGTCACTTGGAACCCTAGATTCCCTGGTCCTGTAAGCTGACCAAGGGCATATTATTCAGACAAGAAAGATTGGGTGTCAAAACCCTTAAGCATGTGTTTGGCTGTTGTGTGTAGGCACCCTAACAATCTGAACACAAATTTGGACACCCATTGAACACATGATGTGAACAACATTGCATCACAAACATAATTTGCTTGTTTTGGCTGAACATGTGGCCAATGTTTTCTAATGATATCGTGTTAGCAAGTAAAACATGGGGAACAAGGTGGCAGTGCTTGTGTGCTGAGATCGAGTGGAGAGCAAAACACCAATTTGTCCCAAGATGGGCTGTGTGTCTAAGCAACATCACATGCTGAACACAGGGTCAAACCAGTGTTCATATCAAGGTCAAAACACACATTTAAGCACCCGTTCTCTTTGTCTAGAGACACCCTGAGTCTTCCAGCGTTGAAGTGTGGTCTATTCATGCCTTCTCTGGTAAATAAACTTTCTTTGGCATTTCACCTTGTCTGACTCCATTTCTGACCTCTTTAGAGGCTAGCTGTCAAGCAGTCACCCAGAAGTGACTGCAATATATATTGCAGCAATATATATTCTGCTGAATTATTTTTTGTAACTTTAGAGCTGAATGACTCCTCTTGCCAGCCACTTGAACCTCTTGCATTCTAGTTAAAAACCTAAACACTGGGTGAAAACAAATGAGCCAGGACAAGTTGGATCCCCCTGTTGCCCTGGTGAGGGCCATTGCAGCTGCCACATTTGAGCCAGTAGGGAGAGCAGTTCAAATGATCACCCCCCACTGGGGAATCTGGGTGGAGGACTGCTGTCACAAGTCCCTCCACACCATGGGTCAGTCAAGGAGCTTCCACACAGGGCAGGGCTCCCAGGCCTCTGCTGTGTGCAAGACCAGCCCCCTCAAAGGAGCTGCCACCAAACAGCTGATTGTGTGTAGGGGGCCAAGTAGTTCATGTGGAGACATGCATTCACTCCAGCCACTGCTGCGTGACAACTGGGGTGAGTGTGCTCCTCCGGGCCCCCTGATCAGCTCTTTGATGGGTTGGGGTGAGCACACTCCTCCAGGTCTGATCCTTGGACGTCACCTCACAGCAAGGCTGGGTCTAATAGTTGAAGGCACATTCTAGCCTGGATGGGCAAGCCTTATTCTGTGCCACATCACCGACCTTCTTTGAACAATGTGTCCTGTAGCAGCCAGTCACCTGTCAAGGCAGAAGTGGGTGAACATCTGGCAGCCATTAAAGTGACGAGCAGGTGATTCTCATGCTACTGTGGGATATTGTCTTGTTTGTTTTTTCACCCACATTCATAGCGTAGAGTTCATTGTAGCCAGTTTCTTTCTCTAGGAAGATACATACACATTAGGAACGGGATTCTGGGCAAAATTTCAGTTTCAGTCAACTTTGGTGTTGCTTCCCACGTATTTTGGTTCTTTTTCGGTTTTGGTACTATCGGATCTTTTGCATTGATTTTTGTACTGGATTTTTAACGTTGTGGTTTTTCAATGCTGGACAAGCCACAATGCTAAAAATTTGGTACAAAAATCAATGCAAAAGATCCTATAGTACCGAAACTGAAAAAGAGTCAAAATTTCAGACTAATCCAAAATGGCCATTTCCGGGTTCTTTTGGTTTTATCCGAAACCGAAATCCCCGTCCTTAATACACATGTATGTATGTTATATATGTGCACATTGGGGCCGATCTTATGGCGGATGGATCCTGTATGCACTCTTGCCTGCATGGCACACTGTGCTCTCAATGGAGGTGCGGGGTGTGTGCGTGCATGGGATCTGTGGGGCATGGGATGGCCCCACTGTGGCAGTGGCAAGATTCCACTACTCAGAAGCACTATATTTAAAGTTAAAAGTAAGCAAGAAGCACAATGAAAATGGTTAATAGATCTTTGTAATGCAATATACAGTATTTTACATCAAGCCCAAAGAACACTCCCTCATCTGTTTTCTCACAGTCTAACTTATCTGAAGAGAAGCCGCAATTAAACCTTCTAACCTCTCACTAAGTGGTTGTGGACTGTTAGCACAATGTTACGATGCTTCATTTGGCATTTCCTCAGGCAATAAACAAAGATGTAAAAACGTGAAAATGTTACTGGAGCATATAATTCCATCATTAGGCGATGTCTATTGGAAAGATCGTGTTTAACTCTGCCTCTGGGCAAAGCACTGTGGAACCACGAGGTACAATACTTCACAGAGCTCCAGGTATGGGGAGGAGTATAGCAGCTGCCCTGGTGCAGTCCCCCTGATAGCACCCTCTCTGCAGAATTAGCTTGGGCCACTGCCACCAATACCTCTTGGGTTGGCTTGGGCAGGTTGCCTTTGGTACTGGGCTCCCTTCTGCCCCTCACAGCCAGTCCCAATCCACATTTTGTAGGGGCTTCTCCCACTAACAGGAGAGTCCCCTGGGGTTTCCTCCCGTTAGCCAACCCAGCCAAGCCTCCAACAACTTAGTTTGATCACACCTGAATCTCCAGAGGTGCTTCATATTGGGTTTGCTGGGTGACTCTCTTCTTTAGGATAGAGCTCTCAGCTCCTCTCCACTCTCTGCCAGCTCAGACCAGTCTTTGCCATCTTCTGCTTCTGATTCCTGGGTTTTCACTGTTCCTAGCCCAGGTGTTGGTCACATGCTCCATCAGTGTGAGAGTCCCACATCTTAAAGGGCTACTCCTCCAATACTTGTAACTCTATTACACACCTTCCCTGGGAGGGAAGAGGGGAATTGCACAGGGAGACGCTCTTACATAGCCCCCTCCCCGCCCCCAACAGCACTGACCAACTTCTTTTGAGCTGCAATTTAACCAACACAACTTGTCAGAGACCTCTCCACATGGGATGAGGTAGGGTCTGCTCCCACCCACTCAACAGACCTCAGTGCTGGGCCCTAGTTTACTTGTTAACTGCATAGGCAACCATACTCTACAATATGCACTATAGAGTACATTCCCAGGGCTCTCTCAAGTTTGTGTCTGTTTCCCCATTTGCTTTCATTTGTCTCTGGTAAACCCCCAGTTCCTTTCACTGGTGGTCATAGTTCCAGTTCACTTAACATAGCCCTCTTCTCTGGCCACTTGATGAGGATATCCTGGCCTCCAAGCACAAGAAGTACACTTATAGGTTCAGGTCCTAGGTAAAGACCACCACTTTCCTGCAATGCTCGGAATACATTCCCATCACACCAGCAAAACCATCTCCTACTGGCTTAGGCAACTCTTTCTCTTCAGTAGCACAATTACCTGTCACTGTACTCACTAGGGGCTTCAGCAGTCTTAGGTTCTCCTTCATCAGGTTGATTTCCCCCCCCCCTTTTTTAATTCTATCTTTTGTGCTACTTGTGGGGTTCTTTCTCTTGGGGTACAACTTTAGGCAATTTCTCAGGCTTTATTTTCACTTTCTCAATTAATGGGTCTCCTTTGGGCTCTGGGTCTTTACCTTTAACCCCTTTTTCTGAAACTGGGATTTGCTCTTTATTTTCAGTTTGGTCACCCCAGGTTATTTTTACTGGGCTGTCAGTCAATAAACCCACATCTCTTGTGTCTCAGGTTTTTATTGTATCCTTTTCTCATCTTTCCTCACCAGGTAATCTGTTTGAGAGGTGTTTTCTTTTACTGACACCAAAGTTTGTACTGCTTGGAACTATAGTCTCCCTTAGGTCTCTATTCCTTTCTTGCCTCTTCTAGGATTTCAGGCAAAGATCCCTCCTGTTCCTCACAAGGGTTTACTTCATTCAGGGTTTCGCTATCCGGATGAATGGTCTTATTTGCTTTTCCAGCTCTTTGTTCTGTGAGCTGTTGCTTCCCCCCCCCCCTTTTCTCTCTCTCACTAGTAAACTCTTCACCCACTCTTTGTGAAATAAGGACCAATCTCTGCCCAAAATCACTGGCCCGGGAAGATGGGGTAGGGGTACAACTTCCATTTTCATTTTGAAGGTTTTCTTATCCATAGACATAGGTACCCTGCTATAGGATATCTCCTGGTATCACCATGCACACAGTGAAGAGTCAGGTGCTCTCCTGGGATTATCCAGTATGGAGATTCGAAATGCTGTCTCACTCGAGTGTGGATAGAGCCAGAGTCGAGTAAAGCAAGCACAGAGTAATCTCCCACAGACCTCAATCTAAGATAACATTTCAACTGTGGGTCTGGTGGTATTGTTTTAGCTGCAAGGCCAAATGTCCCTATACCTGTTTGCAGTCTATTAAAGGACAGTCTCTTTAGATATGACCCCATTCAGCATATCTAAAATTATGAACTTCCTGGTGTATTGGTGCATATTTCCCTGGCAAGTCTGATTTTTGGTTTCTCCTTCAGTGTTCCTTCTAATGGAGTCTCCTTCTCCTTTCTATCCCAAGTGGGTGCCATTTTATAACTTGTAGTTCTCTCTATTGAATTTATGAAAGGATTTCTCTCTCACTGCCTCAGGTAAGTGGATCTTATGCTCTTCTTTGGTTTCTGTTAACTGAAATGCTTCACAGGCTGCAATTGCCTCCTCCAGAGTATCTGGTTGCTGCCTCATAACCCAGGTTTGCATCCCTTTAGGCAACACAGTTAGAAACTGATGCAAGGTAACCTGTTCCACAACCTCTGTAGGTGACTTCTCTTCAGATTTAAGTCAATGAGTGGCTACATCTAACAGCTTTTGTACCAACGCTCTAGGGTTGCTTTTAGACAAAGTGTGGTGCACACGTGGCATAAAATCATGCTGTATAAATATCCCGTGTGTGGGATTTAGATGCGACATTTCACGTGTTAAACACGCGTTCTCTTAAAGCCGGCTGCATGTTCTCTTAAAGGTGCAAATTAAGTACCTCAATGTCGAAGTATTTAATTTGCAGCTTTAAAGAATGCACAACCAGCTTTAACACATGAAATTTTGCATCTAAATCCCACATGTGGGATACTTACATGCAGTGTGATTTTTATGCTGCATGTGCGCTATGCACATCTAAAAGCGGTCTAGGTCTAGACTTTTGACTAAATCTTAGAGGGGAATTGTTTTCTATGTGCATCCCCAGATATCCCCAGTCCTAGAGCGCCATAGGCAGCTTGAGCCTCACCTGACAGACAAGGTGCTATTCTTGTGGCCCATGATTGCTTTGGCCCACCTGCATCTCTAGCCATCCTTTCAAAGGTTATCAGAAAAGATTCCACATCATCATCGGGTCCCAGTTTGGTTAGCAACACACCTCTAGGTCCTATGTCTAGAGTAATTTCCTCTAGTTCAGGCTATTCTCTCAGCAAGAAAGCAGACACAGCTTGTGTCAGTTGTACTTGATCAGTCATGAAAGCCTGTTGCTGGTTCATCAAGCCAATCATGCTGTTGAACCAGTAATTGCATTAGCTCAAACACTGTGTCTCCCTGCTGTGGTTGCTCAGACATCTTTCAGGTATCTTTACTACCCAACTTTGTAATAGCCCAAGCACACTTTCAGTGCCCTCACTTAGCAATATTACCTTTTTAAAGAAGGTGATCATGTGCAAAATAATCTCCACCACCTTGTAGCAGCCGCCCTGCTGCAGTCCTCCTAATAGCACCATCTCTGGGGAATTTGCATGGGCTGCTGCTGCCACCAATATCCCTTGCGTGGCCTTGGATAGGTTGGCTCCTTTCTGCCCCTCACAGCCAGTCCAGTCCATACTTTGTAGGGGCTTCTCCCACTAGCCCAGGTGTTGGTCACATGCTCCATCAGCGTGAGAGTTCCAAATCTTAATGGGCTACTCCTCCAATACTTGTAACTCTGTTAGGGGCATGTAGTAGGGTCCCATGTTTTTCGTTATTGTTCTTGTTATTACATTTTTTTTCCGTTAAAGTATCATTTTGTTGTTTGTATTGGAACCAATTTCATGTGCCAATGAAGAATTATTGTCAGAAGTTGAACTCTTTCCCCTTTTCATTGTGATACAGAAAGAACTGCACACAATATATACTGTACACAATATGTAGGTTTATTTATATAATATTTACAGAATATAAGCTAAACCTAACCTATGAATAATATAAAATGTTCCTATCCTATAATCCTAATATATATAATAAAGTAGCCTAGTAACTAATACCTATATAATATATGGACAGGGGAAGGGAAAAGGAAAACTCTGAGGTCTCTCTCTATATCTATATATATTCCCTTCCCTACCACCCAATCCTTATTCCTTAGGGAGGGAGAAAGATACACATATTGGATTAAGGATTGGGTGGTAGGGTAGGGAATATATAGCCCTTGTTCCCTTCCCTACCATCCTATCCTAATTGTATTTTAAATGTTTTAAATGGTTTTTTGTTGTTAACCGCCCCGAGCTGCTGGGCAGGATGGGGCGGTATAAAAATCTATTAAATAAATAAATAAATAAATCCTGTGTCTTTCTCCCTCCCTAGGGAATATATATAGATATAGAGAGAGACCTCAGAGTTTTCCTTTTCCCTTCCCCTGTCTGTCTTCCCCTGTCAATATATATCCAGAGATGCATCTATCAGGTCC
Organism: Sphenodon punctatus; assembly: GCA_003113815.1. Lineage (NCBI taxonomy): Eukaryota > Metazoa > Chordata > Lepidosauria > Sphenodontia > Sphenodontidae > Sphenodon > Sphenodon punctatus. The sequence continues at coordinate 297,039 of QEPC01012577.1, read as the reverse complement.
TTCCCCTCCCAGTTCAAGAGTTCAGCACTGTTTCTGGCTCCAAGATGTCTGCTCCCTCCTCCCCTCTCCACATTTCCCTAAAAACACACACACACACCAGGTTTCCAGGCAATAACTAAATCAATAACTACTTTCATCGTTGTTACTGATATAACAAAAATGACATGCACGCCCCTAAACTCTGTTACAAGGAGACCTACCCACTGCTACATCCCTTGATGGAGTAGATCATGCCCTTCCCTTCCCATGCAGAAGTTTCCAGTCCCAGCCCTTGGCTGTTCATTTGTTAGCAGCATTAACCATTGCAACCCTTACACTCAGGGGCAGCAGACACCAGGTGTGTAATGTCTAGCAACTCCTGTGCAAGAGGCAAACTGTAGCTAAAAGGCAAAGTCTTTTGTTCCATTTTCTTTATTTTGGTGCAACAGCACAGTGCATAACCCCATTGCCGCCAAAATAAATAAATTCCATTGAGACTAGCAGTCATGACCAAGAGAGCAAGTAAAAATGAGCACTTGTGATCATTAAATATCCCAATGGCTCTCATCACAGCAACAAGGGTACTTGACATTGTTACTAGCACACGTAAATAAATTCTTTTCTTTGTTTTATGTTGTCCTGTTGGAGTGGCACATAAAGATAAAGGGCATGAAAGGGAAAATGAATAGTGTAAATTAGGTTGCCCTTGAATTAGACTGACAACAGAAATATAAGAGGGATAAGGGTGTTCTCTTCAGTTAAAATGGAAACACAAGGGAGGGCGTGGTAGGGGCAGCATAAATCATTATGGAAAAATCTCCACTGATAGAGATGAAGTCTGCATCTGTGAGAGATGTCAGCATGTGAATATTTTTGGCAAGAGGAGCATGTATCCACAGTGCAGACCAATTCAGACCAAGCAGAAGTCTTTATCACAAACTTCCTTCAGTCTAAATTTTGGCTACTTATACTAGGACTGAATTTGGTCCACACAGGACAATTCTCCACAGTTAGTCAATAGACATTGTGCCATTGGTTGTCTTCAGACAGACAGGATGCCCTGCTGTTGGCCATGCCAGCCCTCTTTGTCCCTGGGAGGTCCTCCATCTAAAGGCAGCCACACCAGATGTTGAAGCAGAGCGGACAGCCTTGCCAGCAGTACTTCAGAACATCCTGGAGCATCACCGGCATAGCTGGCTGAACCTGGGGCACCAGTCTGAAGAAGAGCTGCTGTCTGTCCGATGGGCAAACCCATGCTGCAGCTCTGCTTCCAGCTGGTTGTTGCCCTGGGCAACACTATAGAGTTGCAGGAGCCAGCCTAGACGACATGCAACTCTATTGCAGAGGGGGTGGGTGTCGCACAGGTGGGCTGGAGCAACTATGGGGTCCATTTGAAGCAGACCCAAGTGGGGCTGGGAGTGGGCTGATATGGAGGCGAACCCCCAGAGCAGTGAGCTGGCTGCCTCGTATCTGTCTGAAAAAAACCATTAACATCAGTGGGTTGCAGATTGTATCCTGAGTCTACAAAGAGAACTTCCTAAATAAATGTCTTGCCTCTTGATACATTTGCAAATAACCAATGAGATGATTGTTGCTAGCTATGGATATTGTGTCTGTTATTACAGCTAGTGCAGCCAGAAATCTTAATTAGCAACGCCTGGACTCCAGAGAAGTTGGAATTCAATATATACATGATCTATCCAGGGCACATTCCCTTGTTGGCTTTTCAGGTACAGAGCCTGGGGTGCTTTTGGATCTACAGCTGTATATGGATATCCAGGTGTTGACTGTGGCCAGGAGTGCCTTTCGCCAATTACATCTGGTGAGACAGCTTTGTCCTTATGTCTCAGACTCTGACCTCGCTACCATCATCCATCCTCAAGGCTAGACTACTGTAATGTGCTCTATGTGGGGCTGCCCATGGTGACTGTCTGGAGGCTGCAACTGGGCTTACTGGGATGGGCTGCAGGGAGTACATTATGCCAGTGTGCCGGGCTCTGCACTGGCTGCCTATAGGCTTCTGGGTCCAATTCAAGGTGCTGGTTTTGACCTATAAAGTCCTACACTGTGTGGGCCCTGGCTACTTGAAGGACTGCTTCACTTCCTGGGCCCCGGGTGGCTCCTGTGGTCATTGGGGGGCACTCTTCTGGAGATCCTGCGGTGTTGGCGGGTGGTGAATGACTGGTGGGTGTTCTTGGTGTCTGCTCCGGTATTGTGGAACTCTGTCTTGGTGGGTGTTCACCTCAACCCGGATCTCCTCACTTTCTGACTTCAATTTAAGGCATGGCTCTTCTGCCAGGAATTTGGTGAAGGGGATGGGTAGGAGTGCAGGGGGTGGGTGGGAATTGGGGATGCTTTTTGAATTTTACTGGTTTATTTTAACTGTCTGGTTATAATGCTTTGTATAGATTGGGATTGGTGATGTGTCTTTGATGTTTGTAAGCCATCCCAAGCTGCCGGAGGGGTGGGGTATAAATATATAAAATAAATAAATTCTATAAGGTCACTTTTCTGACCTCTGGTTTTGCTGTCCATTGGAAATCTCACTTAATTTTAATGTACTCTGCCAATGTATAAAATTGAATGTTAGTTCTTGGGTTGTGAGAAAAGGGTGTGATTTTCAGTAACTTCTCT